>JAJJMA010189480.1:17253-32218 GCA_023529015.1 Papaver nudicaule | reverse complement strand
ATTTAGTATTTGCCCTCAAACAGTTTCTTTTCTCGAGAATGGGTGACCACAAACACAGAGTAACGTTGCCTTCATGCTGACTCATATGATATAGACATAAAGACAGTCCAATTTGGACCAGCCCGACAATGGGATGTACATTCCTAGGGATCTTGATTGGGGGTGGTGATACTGTTTCGAATTTCTCAGTTTGCAAATCGAAAGATACAATACGTAATTTCCTTCTGTTTTCGAGCCAAAATATACGCCCATGTGCAAATATACCAGACGATTCATCTAGTCTGTAGTCAAATTCTTGGTTTCTCCAACCCCGACCATCGCCAAGAGTGTACACTTGGAAATTCCCCATGCCAATGGTTCTCACGACTTTATATTCACCGGTAAACTCACAGTACCCGAAACCTGCCCGACAACAATATATAAAAGGACCTGCAAGTTTGGGGAGGTGGAGGTGCTGACCCGTTGATGGGTTCATAATATAAACTGGATCATGAATACCGTTGTGTGGTATCCCAAAGCATACCAGCCCATTGCATGAGCCAATTAGAGTTGGGCAGGAATTTCTGTGCGATGCCCTGTAAAGAGATTCTGTGGCAATGCTGCTGGTTTGGGCATGGTTCATTTGTTTTGGCATTAAAAATACCTGCATATGGTGAGGTACACTAGAGATCGCAAATAAGAGACCCAATCTGTGTTTCGCGAGCGCTGCCTGCCATTCCTTGCACACGGATTTGCAGTCGAGAACAGTTTCTGTTGTTGGTAGGGAAGACAGGATTTTACTAGTGATTTCCGAGGGGAGCCTATTCACGTTTCTTGCTCTTTTGTGCAGAGCCTGAGTCTGTTGACAAAATATATATATATTTGGTCATACCTCCTTTGAGTTCGATTTAATGATGAAATACACACGCATGGATGTACGGAAAAACATTTAAAAATATATATATAAACCAAAGAATCTAACCTTGAATTTTGAAAGCTTATGTGTCACGAAATAGTTCCAATGTTGTTTCTTCTGGTTTCTGGGATCCATCCGCTCCAAAATTTTGGTATGCGAAGCTATGTACTTGTTATAAAATTCCCTTATGAACTCTTGCAATATTACACCGAGACAATTCATCGTTTCTCCTCTTGCACACTCGTCGGCGCCATAATATTTCTAGGGTAATATTAAATGGCATGTTAGTGCAGGCACAAAACAAAATTGATAAATAAAAATGATGAATAATGATAGTTGTAGGAATCAGTAGTTGCTTGCCTGTATCTCATTCCACATTTTATCCTTTGCCTCCTGGGTCACATACTTCCATTTTAATGCCGGGAGTCCAACTTCTCTCATGACCAGGTCACGGAGGAATCTATTGAATGGTGCTCTACGTTTGGTTAAGATTTTTTTTAAATCAAAATTAGGATCATAGTAAGGTATCTCCTCGTCACCCACCACATCAATTATATTGCCGTCCTCGGGGTATTCTTCTTCTACCTCGATAAGCATATCGTGGAAAATGTCCTCTTCAGCCATAACTTAAACTGTGTACGTACAACAAAGGTAGGAATATGAGCATATATTGACTAACTTCTAAAAGAGCGGTAACAAAACAACTTGTGTTTAAATTCTTGCAACAATTAAAAAGCAAATTTTAGAAGTATCAGGTTTATATATATGAAATATATAAGAGCAAAAGTACCATTGATGCATATAACTTAACCCTAGAACATTATTTTGATATACAAGAACCGGATTGAAACAACCTATGATTATTAGTTATTAGTCAAAACAAACATTTTATTTCCTTTAAAACATCACTTGTATTGAATCGAGAAAGGGTTAAAGAGATAATACCAGTATTAGAACCAACCAGAGAAAAGAGATGAACCCTGTGAAGAAGATGAGTTAGAAGTAGACGTTTCAGAAAGGATAAATCGAGTTTTAAAGTAAAACTTAACTTTAAAATGGAGCCAAAACACCAGGCGGGAATCATCCCGCTCGAGGATTTTTGTTTCATCCCGCCAAAAAGAAGTTTTTGGTTGAAATTTTATACGGTTTTGATCTTCGAATTGTTAAAGAGAAAGTTTATAAATTTGTGTAACTAACTATGGTTAGTTTCCCTAAATTTAAGTTTCCAGCTATAATAAATCAGAGAGAATATCTCCATTAAATTTTGGCAACTTTTTCCCAAAATATCGATATACATGTCTCGAACATAATGTAGCACGAACAAGATAAAAAAGGCATTGGTAAACGTACAGATTCCAGTTTGTAGTATCATTTAGAACAATCAAATTTTATTACACAGACAAGCGGTAGTAGATTGAGAAATGAAACAAGTTTTAATTACTAATAATGTACTATAAAGGAAGGGTAAAATGAAAAAGAAAACAACTCTGAATAAGTACTCTACTTAATTTCAAACTCACGTTCAAGCCAACAAGGAACAACGCGGCCCACCAGATTTTCCACCAAAAGCCATCAAAGAAACATGGGTCATCATGTGAGGAGTAACCACAATATCTGTCTGGTGGTGAATGTCTCCCCCGATTTCCTCTAAATTTCCAGTGGATGAATGGTAACACATTAAACGGCGCCTTTTCCACAATAGTATTTTATCATCATCTCCAAAAGCAATCGGCACATACCGTGGACTGGAGTACTCTAGCCACGGTAGTAGTGTGCTCTTCTTGATCTTCCAAGTATTATCCTCGGTCACCAACCAAAAATCTACACGAACTCCTTCCACCGTGTGGTGAGTGTAGTAAACACACAAACGGGGTCCATATAGAATCATCCCAACTCTGGCATTCTCTTCCACGTATAAACCCTCGTCGTGATATGATGGTAGACTAAGATCCCTAAATTCCTCCCTACTCAGATCGAAAGATTGTAATTCCATCTTCTGTGATCGGGAGCACCATTCCAACCAGTAAAGATGGCCCTGTGCATATAAACCGGTTTTACAAAGAAAGCTATACGGGCAGTAACCGGTGTGCCTCCAACCCCTCTTGTCTCCAAGGGTGAACACTTGCACCATGCAATCCTCATGAATACGGAGTACCTTATATTCGTCGGAAGGTTCGCAGTACCCAAAACCCCCTATTACATTTCGGCTGGTGCCAGAAGTTCCCCCAGAAAAATATGTAGGATATCTGCATATTCGAGGGAGGATAAGTTGCTCACCTGTGGCTGGGTTGATGATATAGATAGGATCTCCTGAGCACTTATGCCGAACATACAGACAGACCAACCCATTACAAGAGCCAACAATTTGAAAAGTATGTTTGCGATCTCCTGTTTCAGGGTCAATCTGTCCAGTTATTACTGTGTGGAAGCTTTCCTCTCTAATATGTTTTGTGTAGAACATTTGTGTACTATCGCCTTCATCCAACAAAACATGTCGTCCGTTATTTGGAACGGCACTGAAAAGAAGCCCAATCCTTTTGTTTCCGAGCATGCTTCTCCATTCTTTGCAAACGGCTTTGCTATCAAAAACTGATTGTGTAGTTGGAAGGCAATCTAAAATCTCGTGGACCAAGTCTTGGGGCAAGATATTCAAGTGTGTGGGCGAGTTATCCATTGTGGTTGCTGGAGAAATGGTACATCACACTGATAGAGGGGTCATATATAGACTTGCAATCCAAAAGGCTTGTTTGACACGACTGTTGGGAAAAGACATGCCTGGCGGATAAAATCAGTTATGCACAGTATGCACGTTCAGTTTGTTTCACACGACTGTTGGGAAAAGACATGCCTGACAGATAGGATCAGTGAAGCATTTGCACGTTCAGTTTGTTTCACACGACTGTTGGGAAATATAAGGTGTTGGAAATCTTGCAACAATCAAAGTAGATGTATCAGTAATAATATGTAAACTATCGAATCTCAAAGCAAACCCTAAAAGCTTCTACGAGGACAGAGTCGCCTGTTCAACAAACTGTCCTTAACACAATAGCTCGCGGGTACACTCAAGAAGAGTGATGTTATACCCCTACAGCGAGGATGTGTCCAGGATAAAACTGCCCGATGTGATGAATGTCAGCACAACAATCACCACCCAATCATGAACTTAGCAACAGAACCACCCAATCATGAACTTAGCAACAGAGGAGGAAGAAGATAAAACCCAAAGAGATAGCCGCTTCTATGTCTATATAAATCAGAGTTTTAAGTCTACTTTTATGGAGAAAAACAAAAGAGTTTAAGAAAGGAAAAACACTTATTTTCGTGTAAAACAAGTTTTTTTTTTTTTTTGGTTTTCATAAAACAGATTTTCTTTCCTTGTAAAACACTGAAATAATAAAAGAAATATTTTGTAAAACTCTAGAAAATATTCTCAATAAATATATGAGCTTGTGTGACATACACGTGCGTCAAGACACAACCAAAGGTAAGTGTCTTCAGCCCGCCCGTGTCAACCCATATATAGATAAGTAGTGACACTTATTATATGTGGCATCCATCTCTAGTTACCCAGAATGGTACTAAAGATTCATCTTTCATTCACCCATATGAAAATGAGTAAGCATCCATAGAGACCAATAAGTTCTACGATCAATTCACACCAAGACCAAAAACTCAAGTTAATAAAAACTTATTTGAAAACTCATTTTCTCCAACATAAGGTAGGTCACAAAGAAGTGTCATTTTCCCGTTAAATTATACTAACTACATCCACATTGGGTTTTCTAATACAAAGAAATAAAACCATCCAACAGTAATAATGCTAAATAGTGAACTTTGAGCCATATTGGACAAAGCTAGCATATGCTACCGGAATAAAAATCATCTAAAACATTACTTCTCTAGCTTTCTGCATGGTGTCTCTAAATAAAAAGCTGTCTTTTCAGACCAGAACATTACATATGCTAACAAGGGTGCACAACAAGAAGCAATACTTAAAAAATTTCAACTCTCAATGGGTATGTAAATACTCCTGCATCATTTGAATACTACTAATTTCATGCACCTGGAAATGCGTTTTTTTATGCATATCTTCACAACATGGGTCGTGTTTTGCTCCAAAGCCTTTGAGTGACACATTCAGCGCCATGTGAGGTACTATGTGAAGGTATGGTTCTAGTAGATCTTCATGCCGAGGCTTCCAGATAATCAGGTTAGTTTTAGTGTTCAAATCGTAAAGACAGAGACTTTTCTTGCTCATCATTGAAATTCGCCACAACAATAAGATATTATTCTTACCAAGTGCAATTGGTACATAATATAGCAAGTCCGGTTCCTTCTTTCCCAATTCAATGGTGCACAGTTTCACCCAATTGCTTTCCCTACATCTGGCATTTGCTCTCAAACAGTTTCTTTTCTCGAGAATGGGTGACCACAAACAGAGAGTAATGCCGTCTCCATGCTGACTCATATAATATAAACATAAAGACAGTCCAATTTTTGCTAGCCCGACAATGGGATTCACCTTCTTAAGGATCTGTATTGGGGGTGGTGATACTGTTTTGAAGATCTCAGTATGCAAATCGAAAGATACAATCCTTAATTTTGCTGAGCGATCGAGCCAAAATAAACGCCCATGTGCAAATATACCAGACAGCTCATCTAGTTTGTACCGAAAGTCTTCTTTGTTTCTCCAACTCCTACCATCGCCAAGAGTGTACACTTGGATTTTCCCCTGGTCATAGGTTCTCACAACTTTATATTCACCAGTAGACTCACAGTACCCGAAGCCGGCCTTCACATCAAAATAACATGGAAAAGGATATACAAGTTTGGGGAGGTGGAGGTGTTCACCAGTTAATGGATTCATAATATAAACTGGATCGTGAATATTGTTGTGTGGTAATCCAAAGCATACCAGCCCATTGCATGAGCCAACAAGAATTGGGGAGAGATATTTGTGTGTTGTAACATTTGCGTGAAAATCTATTGGGCCAATGCTGCCGGTTTGTCCATGGTTGATTTGTTTAGGCATTAAAAATACCTCCATGTGTTGAGGCATAGTGGAGGCTGCACATAAGAGACCCAATCTGTTTTTCGCAAGCGCTGCCTGCCATTCCTTGCACACGGATTTGCAGTCGAGAACACTTTCTGATGTTGGTAGGGAAGATAGGATCTTAGTAGTGAGTTCCGAGGGGAGCCTATTCATGCCTCTTGCTCTTTTGTTCAGAGCCTGAGTCTGACAAAAAGAATAATCAAAATATATTTGGTCTTTAGCAGATAGAACTTGACTAAAAATTAGAGAAAGGTTTCTCATCAGTGTCTTAGACTAGACAAATAAAAAAAGACAATAAACAGAAATCTAACCTTGGATATCTCTGAAAGTTTATATTCCACGAAATGGTCCCATGATACTCGATCCACAAACGTCTTGTGCATTTTGGGAACTATTAGCTCCAGGTTTTCTTTATGCGGATTGGGAGCTATAAACTTGTTATACAATTTCATTCTGAAATCTCGCAGTTTTTCACGGAGAATATTCATCGTTTTTTCCCTTGTGGACTCGTCGATATCATAATATTTCTACAATGATAATTTATGGCATGTTAGGAACAGGTACATAATAAAAATGATGAATAAAGATGGGAAGAGTATTGGTTGTAGAAATCAGTAGTTGCTTGCCTGTATCCTCTTCCACATGTTATCCCTTGCCTCCTGGGTAACATACTTCCATTCTAACCCTCGCAGTCCAACTTTTCTTCTGACCAAGTCGTCGAGGAATCTATTGAATCCTGGTCTATTGACAAGCATATTGAAAACCTCATCCTCTGCCATAACCTAAACTGTGCACATACAACAAAGTTAGGAATATGAGCTTATGTTGATTAAGATCTAACAAGAGCGTTCAAAAAACAATATATGTGTGTAGATTCTTGCAACAATTAAAAGCAAATTTTAGATGTATCAGGTTTATATGAAATAAAATATAAATACGGCAAACAATATTCTGGTTACTCGACATCGCCGTTTTCCAAAAGAAATAGACAAAATCAAAACAGATATGAGAACATGATAAAAGAACATGATATGAGAACATGATATGAGATATCACTTGTATTGAATCGGGAATTGTTTGAAGAAATAATACTCGTATTATAACTAGCCAGAGAAAAGAGATGAATTGTGTTTTAACCCCTCGGAAAAAAGAAGAGGTAAAATCGAGTTTTAAAGTAAAACTTAATTTTTAAAATTGAGCCAAAACACCGGGCGGGAATTATCGCACTCTAAGAATTTTCCTTTGATTCTCATCCCGCCAAAAAAGTTTTTGGTTAGTTTCCTTAATTTTTAGATTTCCACTGAATAAATCAGAGAGAATATTCGGTTGTTATCTCTATTATTTTTGGGTTTTTTTTTTTTGCCCAAATATCGATGTATACTTTCCTATATCTCTAACAATTTTCACTAGTTTTTAGCAAGAAATTAGGAGGATCTATAAAGAATTATGAATATCCGGTATGTAACAGTAGGACATAAGAAACGGATACAACATGTATGAGGGAGCAGGATAAAAAGGTAAGTTACAATTTCTAGATTAATCTGCATAGGGGTGGGGCTTATAAATGTGATTGTACACGTAAATGATACGAGTACTAAACTAATTGTTTTTTTGTATGCAACAAAATAAAACTCCAGTACGAATAATATGAGAAACATCGTCAAGTTTCGTGCTTCGACGAAGATTCTCGAATTATTCTGATACCCTGTTAGGAATAATACAAGATCGTCAGGTTTTATGCATCTGCGAAGAATCTCGACTTATATATTGTGAGTCAAAATCTTTGTGTGAACACGAAACCACTCCCTTATTTGCCATACTCTACGCCAGTATCTTCTTCAGACGTGTGCATGTGCTTCTATGAGCATTGGACATTCATTTTTCCTTCCTTCATTGAGCATGTGTTTCCTTGTTTTAGTACCAAGTCGCTCGTTCTTGGACTTATGATTCCTTCCTTAGAACCGTACTTAGAGTTTCCTACCTAATACGGCTCAGCAATCGATTATTTTCCGCTTACGTCGAGTCTCTTTGAGCCTCTCCCGGTGTTTAGAAAGTCATATGTTCGTAATGTGAGGCCCCGACGGGACTTTCTAGTCCTGCAAAATAGGTAATATGTTCTCATACAATCTTGCTTTGGACATAACAAAAAGATTTAGAACCTCTCATACATGAACGCGACCTTCACTGAAGCCTCTCAATGGTGTCACTCAGACGACTTAATGGGCAACAAAGGCAGGAAGATACGTTCATCTCGTGCTTCGAAGAAAAAGGCCTATCGCGAGAAAAGGAGACTTCTGTACCCATTACTTATGTACGACTCAACTTCACTTTTCAGGTTGGATCTTTAAGGGTCGCATGTGACTAAAATACAAACAATCATGGAAAAACAAACACCGAGCGTACCCATTTATGGCAAATCTAAGGTTGAATCTTTGAAGAAACCTTAAACAGGTCCATTTTTGGCAAACTTGAGTAAGAATATTCGTATGATTGGATGGGAAAAATCAAATATTATCAATTTATTGTTTTACCCTCATGAGGGTCCACCTTATGGTATCTTAAACAGATCTTTTTAGGTAATTCAGTACTTCAGTGATCAACCATAAGTTGGGTCCCACTTGTACTTCGAACCCATGACCAACTGAGAACTGGCCGACCAGAGAACCACCAGGCTATCCACATAGATGTGAGATAAAGCAATGTTTAGTATAGAGTTTCGAAAATGCTTTAGGTACCGTGTGTGTTACACACGGTTTTGCACCGTGTGACACAATTGACCCGGGCCCCCCCTGCAAATCTCCCTTGGTGGGGCCATCACACCACATCTAAAAACGCATCCAAACCGTTGGATCCACCCAAGGTGTAAACCACGGTGTAAAAGAAGGTGAGTGTAGAATTACTCATAGAGTTTTTTCTTGGATTAGAGCATCTCCAATGGTGTTTGGGTTTGGAAAAAAATTGATGACACATAGGATTTTAGAAACTCTACACACAAAAAAACTCTCCAACGGTGTTTGTATATTTAAAGTTGGATATGATTTGGCAAATTGAGTTTGGATGAGAGTTTGGGTATTTAGAAACTCTCTTCCAAACCCACGTCATCAATAATATGGAGTATTTTGTTACTGTTTTTAATTTATTTTGTTAATCAAATTCTATAACTAAACGACAAGTGTATCAAAATATACATGTATCCAACCACCACCGGAGATGGTTTTAAAAACTAGAATTTATTTGTATTCAACATTAATGAAATTCTTCTTTTTTAAGTCTTCATATAGGATTCACATCCAAACACCATTGGAGATGCTCTCAAGATTATTGTACTGATAATGTCTTACTAGATTTATGGATGTAATTGAAAACTATGTACTCTAATTATGTTTTATTATTAATGAAATTAGGGGTTTTAATGCCCCTTGTTCCTTCAAAAAAAAATAAAATAAAAATAAAAATAAATAAAGAGAACTACTAATGATCAAATAAATAAACAATTGCTAAGCCAAACATAAAATATTCGAAGTTGCAAAATAGTGGTTTAAATGTTAATGCTATTAGTATGCTGTTTATGATTTTGCAAACAAGTTGTTTGAATTTGTCTTTGAGCTAGATGAGCCAAATGTGCATATCATCTGTGCCAAAAGCTAGATGAGCCAAAGGTGCTTGAATTTCTTTTGCCAATCAACTTCAAAAAATCAGTCTTAAAAAAAAACTTCAAAAATAAATAAGATGATGACTAAAACTCAGTAGTGTTTTTTAGATTGAGGAAATACAAACACAGAGTTACTTTCAGTTTCAATTTTAACGAAAGGTGTTTATTTTATTGAAAAACAAATAAATCAAAAGGACGATGAAGATAAGTTAAAACATACAGTTTCGGATTTTCAATCTCAATCTTTCTTGATTTACAAAGATAACTATAGAAAGAATATACCGTATACATTAGTTTACAAATATACTGATTAATTGGGAAAGAAATCTGTCATACTTTAGGTGGGCACATAGGGCACATTAAAATATTGGTACAGCAGATTTGCAACCATTTTTTTTACGGAGAATATTTTTTTTTGATGGTCATCACATTGATGCACATGATCGCAAGTAATTCTCCCTGATCCATAGATCATGTTTGGACAATTGGGGAAATATTTTACCTTTTCCCAATCTAGGCACTATATTTGCAAAATCCAAAATCACTTTTGGATATTGACAGATTTTTGGGTTTATGTAGTACTCCATAGAATATTCTGCCCGATCAAAAAGATGAAAAAAAAGGTTATCATTAAGTGGTGTCCCGCTTCCATCATACTAATATGTCTTTTAACGGAGGTCATTTTCAGTTAGAGTGGGTAACATTACCTCAAAGCTATTCAGGTGATCCTAATGGGTGATCGGGGTTGGAATGATTAGTGATGTTCACCTGAACTAGTACTAGTGATCAAACAAGGGGAAATATAGGATTTACTCTAAATATAGTCTAGGCCAGTAATGATGTGCTTGGGAAACATGACAGTCGTAGAGTCTGAACTTGGACTATTGCATGACCGTGCATGTTTAAGACTTACCAGTTGAATTACCCGTTTCAGACTTCATTAATCTCTCTAGCTTGAATTGATTGATCAATATCAAGATATATAAGTACTACTGGTATGATCGATTGATCAATTCCCAATGCCAAGCATTACCCCTTTCACACTTCATTAATCATGTGCTTGCTATTAATTAATTAAAATAATTGAAATTGTTGCAACAATATCTTACGAAATCATTCACCACAACAATTCATGTGGACTATTGCATGGCCACAAATACCGTAAACTAAAGTTACTCGATTTTTGTATGAAAAAAAAGACCGAAAAAATGGTATAAGGTCGGAATACTCAAGTAGGATTAATATGAGAAACATCGTCAGGTTTCGTGTTTCGGAGAAGATTCCAAACCTCCAGTATGAATATAATATGAGAAAAATCGTCATTTTTGTGTTTCTCGACTTTTTTGGATACTCCAGTAGGTATGAGAAACATCGTTAGGTTTGGTGCTTCGACGAAGATTCTCGAATTATTTTGATACTCCAGTAGGAATAATACATGATGGCCAGGTTTTGTGCATCTGCGAAAAATCTCGACTTATATACTCTGAGTAAGAATCTTCGTCTGAACACAAAACCACTCCCTAATTTGCAATACTCTAAGCCATCCTCCTGGGAACACTGAGCCTACCCATTTATGGCAAATTTAAGGTAAAATCTTCGAAAGAATTAAAAGTCCGGCGATGACTACGACTATATATGTGTCCAAATGATTGGCTTAATTCCTTTTTTGGAAAGTTGTATGATTGGGTGGGAAAAATCAAATATTATCATTTTACTATTTTACCCTCATGAGGGTCCACCATCTTATGGTATCTTAGTTTTGTAAACGGATATCTTAGGGTCCATCATCGTCTTCATTACCTTTATCAGTTCCCATGACACTCTCAATTATTTCTTCATCAGTCAACTTTTGTGCAACTACACTTTCTTCCGGGTAGTTCAGTACATGTTCGACATCCATTGCATTGCGCGAACCCAACTTTTCGACCAAATTGTTCATATGAGTTCTCAATGTTATATGATGATTGAAGTTTACAATGACAAAAGCAGTTCGCAATTGTATTTGCACTAACATCCATAGTCCATGCTGAAATTGTAAAGTTCATTGCATCTTACTTACCTACATCAAAGGGCATTGCATCCATAGTACACATATATTCTCTATAAATTGATAAATTATTAATTTATCGATTAATTAATAACTCTTTTAATTAATATTTTTTGGTGGTCCCAAGGCTATTAATTTATAGAGTTTCTACCGTAATTTTAACAAAGAAAAACAAACCACTATCGACATACATTGCAAGAGGCAATATTAACCACATAGCCAAAGGCAAAGGCCCAATAATTTCCGGTAATTAACCACATAGACATACATTGCAAGAGGCAATATTAACTGGTAGGGTAACATGATATTGAGGGGTAAATAATAATGGATAACATTATTGACGTGTATTTCATAAGGTTTTTTTTTATGGTTACAACTGGCTTTGAGGTGGTCATGGTTGAAAGGGTTATGAGGACTGTGGTGTTAGGAAATTTTGATAAAGATTTATCTTGTATTCCCCTTGCTGTCGCTGCTAATAAAAATCCAAATAACGAGTCTATATTAAGGATATACATGATCATATATGTTGTGTTATGGAAACTGATATAATTCGGTGGACACTCATTCAATGTGGTGTTTCAAGCATATATGATCATACACATTGTGTTATGGAAAACTGGCTTTATTATGTATGGACATCTTTACCTTCATATAAGATTTCATTCCAAAATGGAATATGTGGTGAGACATGACATTGATACAACCATAAATAGAAAATCAAGATACCACACGTGTGCCACACGTGCGCAATTACAAATTGGTTTAGCTAGGACCTAGGGTACGTAAATTTTGTTTGTAAATCTTTTTTTGTTTCGAAAGATACATATTTATTTGTAATTTGTTAAGTTTGTTATATGTTAGGAAATTTGGATAAAGATATATATATACTCATTAATTATCACGTATTCTCCTTGCTGCCGATTTAATAAAAATCCAAATCACGAATATTAAGATAAACAAAACAATATATACATACACTCATTCAATGTGGTGTTGTTATGGAAACGGATATATTCGGTGGATACCCATTCAATGTGGTGTTGTATGGTGGACTGAATGTGAAATACCGGAAAATTATGAACCGATCTTAACCTATGAAAATTAGGGTTTTCCTTATAGATGCTGTATAAATACTTAGATATCAATCGACACCATCTGCATAAAGTAGAGAAATAGAGTGGAGAAAAATGAGTTCAAACGTAGCAAGGAGAACAAAGATTGTAAGGCTACAACCTAGAAAACTGATGGTCACCATAACCATCAATGGCGTAGTTCCTGTTCCAGGTGTTCCCATTAATGCTGAAGTTCATGTTGGCGCTATCGATGTTGATCCCCCCAATGCTGAAGTTCATGTTGGGGATGTCGATGTGGCTATTCCTGAAGGTGTTCCCCTTAAAACTGAAGTTCATGTTGGCGATGTCGATGTAGCTATTCCTGAAGGTGTTCCCCTTAAAACTGAAGTTCATGGTGCGGCTATTCCAGAAGTTGCGGTTATTCATGACGCTCATGTCTATGCTGGTGACATAGAGATGGTCCCTGCTATTGTTGAGACGGCTATTCTTGGTGATGTCAATGATGACCCTATAAATGATTCTGTTAATCTGATTGAGCCACCAGATGAAACTGTGCCCGTCATGCCGGAGGAGCCGCCTCTAGAAGAGATTCGCGGAGTTCAACCAGATCCTGCCAATGCTGCAGTACCACCAGATGCAATGACTGTAGTTTAGGGGATTATCAAGGAAGTTTTTGGTTGATATGTTTGGTTTACCCTTTGGTTATTTTATTTTATATTTAGAGTTTTTCTAGATGCTTGGTTTATTTTATGTTGTCTAGTTGAATGAATTGTGCTCATTTTGTTTCAATTTATTTAACTAGTATTTTTTTTTTTTTTTACTTTATCCCTCTTCTCTGAAAATATTGGTGGAAACATCTATGCTTTTTGTGGTAGTTATATGGTTTTAGGATAAAAATCTGGTGCACACAAAGAATAACTAAATTTTAGAAAACCTGACAAAGATTCTTTAGTATGAGACCCCATCTCATACTCAAGCTACGACCCTCCTGTATACCTAACCAATAACAAATCCTACTCCATATAATTAGGAAAACAACAAAATAAATGTCAAATGAATGTATAAAATGAATGTAGATGCAAATGAATGTATAAAATAAAATTCAGAATATCATCATTTTCATCATCAAATCTCTTAAGATGCAATTTTACTTTGAAGAAGAAAAGTGGTACTCCGTAAAAACTACTCCTAAAACAGAGTAGGTGAATTTGATGACAGCTGTAAGTCGTAAATCTCGCTTACTCGTAGATTTGTTAAGTTCAAAAGATCAAAGAGAAGATACGATTTTCACAGTTAATGGCTTGGTGGTTTTGTTGTTGCCCAAGTGCACACATGCATGACAAATATGAGGTCTGGCCATGACACGCATGGTGTAATTAGGGTTTGGGTTTAGTGGCCATGTGACATATAGATGAGGTGGGGGGAGAGTAGTTTTGAGAAGGGAAATAAAATGATGTAGAGTGAGAATTTGCGTTTAAAAAGATCAAAGAAGATACGATTTTCACGGTTAATGGCTTGGTGGTTTTGTTGTTGCCCAAGTGTACACGTGCATGACAAATATGAGTTCTGGTCATGACACGCAGGGTGTAATTAGGGTTTGGGTTTTGTGGCCATGTGACATATAGATGAGGTGGGGGGAAGGTGTTTGGGTGTCATTTTGACATGGTATAATTTGCCCGGCTAGAAAAACAGAAAGATGCGTCTTATAGCTAGGGTTTAGAGAAAGTCAAGATTAAAGATACAAGGAAAAGAAAAAGAACAAAATGTCTTCTACTAATCAAGATGTAGAAACTAGAATTGTCAATATTTGGACAGGGTTCCGATTTAGAATCATAGAAGGGGAACTCGTTGGTTACTTCACGTATCTTCCAACGGAGTTGCCAATTTCTTTGGTTGGAGAAGAAGAAGAAGAGGATCTCGATGAGTACTCTTCCGATGAAGACTATAATGATTCAGGTCATGGTGCTTCCAGTGATGAATCTGATGATGAGTATAAGGGTGAAAGTGATCATGATTCAGACCCCGAGCTTTATTACTGGAATATGGCTAGATATGGTGCTTCTAGTGATGGTGAGTCTGAGGATGTAAGTGATCATGACGATTGGCCTTTCAAGAACATCGTCAACATTGTCGACAGCAGCAGTGATGAAGACGAGGAGGGTGAGATTATCGTACAGTCCCACCAAGTCTGAAGGCTCATCATCATCATCATCATCATCATCATCATCATCATCATCATCATCAT
>JAJJMA010189480.1:0-12950 GCA_023529015.1 Papaver nudicaule | reverse complement strand
AGGTTTTTGTGTAAAGGGTTTTCTGATTTATGATAAAATTTAGGTTTCTGTCATACAAATGATGTTAGTATTGTTTGTGGTACTTAAATGGATAAAGGGTTCAGTTTAATTTGGATAAGTCTATGGTGCGAGGAAGAGATACAAAATCAGGTATAAATTTCACCTTTTCCTTTTAGGGTTTTCTGATTTATGATAAAGTTTAGGTTTTTGTGTGAAGGGTTTTCTGAAATATGATAAAATTCAGGTTTTTGTGTAAAGGGTTTTCTGATTTATGATAAAATTTAGGTTTCTGTCATACAAATGATGTTAGTATTTGTTTGTGGTACCTAAATGGATAAAGGGCTCAGTTAAATTTGGATAAGTATATGGTGTGAATTTGCTCAAGCTGTATGTTTGTTTGTAAATATTTGTGCATTCAGTTTCATGTCTGTTTGGGTGTCAATATGGTAATTTGATCTCATAGGGTAGAGAACAACGCTGTATCATGCCGTATGGACACGTGTGTCCGTGTATTTACGGACTTGTACGCCCAAAAAAATGTAAGTCTGTCGTGACGTTGTAACACCGGTGACATCTCAAGCTCCTTCCTCTAGACTCATACTTTGACGTAAACGCATTAGTTTCAGAAATGAAATATTACAAAGAAATATATTCAGTAATCTGTAGCATATACATATATAGGTTTAGTTTAGCTAGTTAAATTTATGAACTTGAATCTTTGTTTGTCATCTACTCCAGCAATGACTTTAAAAGGCCATATATTGATATTATTTTGGACACTGGATCAACCATTTTTCTACCAATTAAACGTTTTGCATCTACAAATTTGTGAAATAACATACTCAGAGGATGCCAAAAGTTTATAATTAATTTGTAGATGTCAAATGCTTAATTGGTAAAATCATCGGTGATCCATGTGTCCAAAGTATTGTTAAAATAAGACCTTCTATAGTTATTGTTGGAGGTGATAACAAACCCAGTATCGAATACATTTGTATTTAGAAGCCATTTGTCTACTTAATAAAAATAAAATTCCAACATCCTCTAGAGCCATACTGTATATTTGAATCAATGCCTCGATTTTCAAACCTCGACGTACTATTCCTTGCACAGTAGGGAAACGAGGATCATCCCATCCGTCAACTTTACCATTCACAACAAACCAAAGAAGTTTACGCTTGCTAAGAAGCGTATACAAATTAATCTCCCAGCCTTACATTTTTAACAGGTGAATGAGGATTTACTTTTCCTTCTAGAGGATGGTGGATTGCAAGCTAAAGCAGCCTTGTATAAACATAATGATGAATTGGCTAAACAGGTAATGTTCTGATCCTGAGCAGTTTTGTTGTGTAGATCATTCCAACGTAAAACTTTTAGAATATACTCCCTCCGTACCACTTTACATGCTATATTAGGGTTCTTTTTATGTCCCAAAATACTTGCCATAATTGATATTTTTCCCCACAATTTCCAACTACACCCTTCCATTTTATCTTGGAAATATAAGCTTTCTTTTAATAGGGTTTTCCACAAATATTAAGGAGTGGAGAGAGATATGTTTGAAGACTTTTATCAAGGGTATGGATGGGAAAAATACATACCTCTCTCCACTCCTTAATATTTGTGGAAACCCTATTATAGCAACTAAATTGGAACGGAGGGAGTATATCTTTGTGGTTATGATCCATGTTATCTTTTTTAGGTGTTTCATGCGATATTAAAGAATAAGGGTTGTAGCCTAGCTGAAATTAGGTGTTTCTCTTTTTTCAGCTAGAACACATGGAGCAGCAGCTCGAAGAACTTCTTGATATTGTAGTGTCCAAGTGCAGGTAGTTCTCCATTTCATGCAAACTCACAATAAAAATAGAGATCTTCGGAGGATTTTTCGTAATTCTTGTCGATTAGTAAATTTCAAGATGAGAATGATCGGAACTTTCATTTTTTTTATAAACTTGTGTCTCGTCTCAATCAATTTTCCTTATTTAACTCGAACTTAGATTAGAATTGGTAAACATCATTGCTTTACATGAACAACATAATGAGCGTTCCAGAGCCTTCCAATTCGATACTTCATTTGTGGAATCTGTCCCCTTGTTCTTGTGTTGTTTTGGTTAAAAACTTCAATATGTAATATTCATTTGAATTTGGATTTTCTTTTAGGGTTTTCTGATTTATGATGAAGTTTAGGTTTTTGTGTAAAGGGTTTTCTGAAATATGATAAAATTCAGGTTTTTGTGTAAAGGGTTTTCTGATTTATGATAAAACTTAGGTTTCTGTCATACAAATGATGTTAGTATTGTTTGTGGTACTTAAATGGATAAAGGGTTCAGTTTAATTTAGATAAGTATATGGTGTGAATTTGCAGATGGTCTTAACTCAATAAGCCAGGGCCTCGACAACCCTACCACTAAGAATCAATTGAGTTTTGCATTATACTTTAGGTAATGATAGTGCAGCAGATAATTGTTGTTCTCAGTCTGGCAGTCTTCTTCTTCTTTTTCTTTTCTTGTTATCACCCGCTGGTAATGAAGAAGTAGAAGCCGAGGACTGGCGAAACTGAGTGCGCCTTTTTGCTTTTTAGGTAGTTAGTCCATGCATGATTGTCGATTGAGTCCATGCATGCTTATTCACCCTACCACTTGACTATTGCTCAAGCTAGTGACATTTGTGAACTTGAATCCTCGTTGAGTCACGGCTTTGTTTATGTATACTTTACCAGCCGCAATTTTATATGTTGCCTTCTACGCAATGAAAAAGGGGAATTCTCCAATAATTGCAGGGCTTAGTTTTTTGGATTTTTGCAAATCTCTTTTGTTGGTAAAATCATGGACCAGGGTGGGTTGTTTTCAGATTTTGGCAATGGTTCCCTGTGGTTGGGGTATTGAAGAGTGGTGTTGGTGTGGTTGGGAGGCTAATTGAAACATTAGCTGATGGGTTAGGGTAAGCCAAGGGATAACCATTGAAAGGTGTGTAACCTGTGAAAGAGTTTAGTTGGGTTTTAATTTGATTTGATGGGGGTGGTTGCTTTTTTATTTTATTTTATTTTATTTTATTTTATTTTATTTTGATACAGATGGGGGTGGTTGCTTTGAGAATATGGGTTACTTATTAGGCAGGTGGAAACATTTACTGCTGGGTTGGGGGTAAACCAAAGGTCAGATTGTTTAAAATCCTCAGTAAATTGTTTTATTTTGTTCATTTTCAATTCCTCAGTCAAGTAAAAGTATATTTTCTTCCCCTCCTTTTCTTCATTTAAGATGAACAATCCCAAGCTTAATCCAGATTTTGTTAATAATCCTTGCAGGGCAGAATATGTTAATAATCCTTGCAGGGCAATCATCAGAAAGCATGTGATCGAAAACAATGGTCAGATGTACAAGCAAGGTTTGGATGGAACTTGGTTGCCTTTTTCTTCTTCTAGGTCCAATAAGCCAAGATGGTGGGACGAAGATCACGAGTGTAATGGTGTACCAGTTGCCAGGAATCCATATCATGTGCCTGAATGGGTCGACGGTGGTATTAGTGCAAGTGAAAGAGCTAGAACAGAACAAGCACCAGATCAGGAAATAATACCAGCACAAGCAGCTGCACCAGAACCAGAGGTGACCAACTTGGATCCAGAACAAGCACCAGAGCAGGAAATAGTATCTGAGATCAAGAGGATTGCAGTCACCAGAAGCTTCAAATTCTAGATCACAAGGTGTCTGTTGCTGGAACTTTGGAGGTTCAAAGTGCATAGGAGTTGGTCTTGATCCTGACGAGTAAGGTTTTTTCTTCTCTTATTTGTGGTAACCGGATATGTTATTTATTTATTTTACGGCAGATGAACTCCAGGAGTTTGCCGAGTTTGCAACTAACAAATTGGATATGCTTGACCTTTGGAGACTAAGTGCTGTCTGATTAATGAAGGGGGTAAACCTACTACTAAAATCCAACAGTTGCGTTCTTCTATCTTCGCCAAATTCCGCACTTGGTTGAGCTCTTTGATGGCAAATTAATTTCCTGTGTTTCTTTTTTGTTTTCCATGCTCTCTTGTATCAGTGTGTACCTCTTTTCTGATTCCAGTATTCTCTTCTGTTCTATGATTGTCCGTTTGTAATGTTTGTCGACCTTTATTTGATATTGTGGAGTTCGGAATATCGTTGCTTCGTTGTATGAATCGCTTTCTTCTCACATATAGGTGGTTTGAATCGGTCCTAAATTTTACAGACTGAAAAAAATCAATTAGAAACTTGAAGTTGTGAGCAAATTCCAGTTAGTGGGAGATAGTAATAGTCTCTCAAATGCCTCAATCCCAAATTTCAGCCTTCCTTGAGATTTTCAGACGTTTGGTACACACCTTAAGGTTCATGGGAAGTTGTAGAGGCAATCAGAATCAGTGTCAAAATGTTGGTATACAATTGGTGTGCGGGGAATGAAATTTTCAAGGGCATTGATCTCAATACAATTTTGAATAACTGGATGCTGTAATAACACAATTGTAATCTGGTTCTACTATAATTGACCAAAGGGTTACAAAAGAAAAAGCGGGAAAAGCCTCTAAAGGACAACATGTCTAGCCCTCAAACAAGAATAAAGTCGAAATTTACTAAGCAAGGAGAGACTAACAGTTAATGAAATAAACACCTAGATCAAATAATCCTTAGTGTTGTGGTGGTGTAGTCCAATCCATGCCGAAGATATCTCTTCCCCACCAAAAATCCTTGATCCAGAAAGGTTCTTCCTGAATTTGAGTGGGTCGTGGCAGCTGCCGCATCATCTGTAACCATAGATTGTGGTTTGAGAAATAAAAGACATAGTAATTCTTCCTGCTTCCTGGGGGATGATAAAATCGAACTTCAAAATTTTCCGCCGCAAAGTTGTATGTCTAACACATGTGTTGTTTCATCAATGCAGGAGAAATGGTGAAGTCTTCGTCGGTGAATTTCCCGATTAACATTCGACTGAACCGTGCGTGCCATTCCTTTGTTGCATATTCGTGACAGTATGCCATTTCTTTTTTCTAGTTTAGATGTCTGAAAATGCTCTCAATGGAGAAGAAGAAGTCGTCGGTTGGAACTGTTTTGTAATGGGTGTTTGCTTTAATACTAGTGTTAGTTATGGAGTTCATTTATATCTGACATGAATCGTTTGACATGAGAAGACTCTATATATCTGACAGGAGACAACAGAAGACTCTACAAAACAATTGAGTGTATGCATGGAGAAGCGGTTACATGATAAGACTCTACAAAGCAATTGAGTGTATGCATGGAGAAACGAGTACTAATGATGAAAGGTTGGGTGATGTGATAACCCTTCCCAAATAAACAAACTTTTTGATATTAGAAGAAGGAAGAAAATATGAGAAACACGCACAATCACCGTCGAAATGGAATCATAGTAGTATTTGATTTCATTGATCTGGTGTATCTTTTACATTCCATAATTAGTGGTCAAACACCACCGCACCATCATAGTCAACGCATTTTGTGGAGAATAGATACGCATAAATCTAGCATGCTGCAATTTTCTCTACATGCACTTGAGGTGCGGTCTACTAATTAACTTTCTTAAAAAATGTGAAACTAATATTTTTTAAAGCCCAGACCTTTGGTATTATCCCCTAAAACCAAATCTTTGTAGCTTTATTTTTTTAAACGCAGATCTTTGGTATTCCCTGAAACTGAAAATCTATCTATGAATCTTTCACCAAAAGTAGCTACTATCATCGCAAAGCAGGCAATCGACATCAGTATTTATATCATCATCCTGCCAATTGTCCTCCGGATTTGCGCTTAGTGATTTCTAAAAGGGCAATCTCAGTTTGAAGGTGAGAAAAACTGCCTCATCCATCTACTCTAACTGATATTATGCCACCATATTTGTTCATAAGGCCACAAATAGCTATTAGACATACAAGCAAATTAGTTATGGTAGTATGGATTTGCTACTTTATTAGCCTTTTTTTTCCTTGGTATGGTAACTGGCGGAATATCTTTCGATTTTTGTTTGGTTTCATGCTTTTGATACTTCACTTTTGTCTGAAGCTGCAAGAATCTTATGTTGCTCTTTTTAATTGGCTGCATATGGCAAACGATTTTTATCGCAGCTGAAAGCATTGTACCAATTTGTTGCATGTCAGAAACGCCCACAGTTAGTTCTTAGAAATCCATTGTTCGAATTGAGACATTTGAACTTCAATTAATATTCCTGACTGAACACCACACAGTTTTGGTGCTATTGAATCTTGCAAACTTGCTATGTATAATAGATACGGAGAGTTGGGAACTGTGGATTACATTTTCACATAGCGGTGGATGGCGTAACAGATACGAAAAGGATATTGTGCCTTTTAATCAGTTGCATGTCGCATTCAATCAGATTTGAAAGCCTTGGACTAATCAGCATGCCGTAAACATCCCATGTTATTTCACTAATTCAGACACATACATAAATTTGAAATCCCCTGTACATTACACAGGATTCTGCAAATTAACCTCATAGTCTTGCATTTGTTGCCTGCAGTAGTTCACAATGGCGGCGACGCTAGTTTGTGACTGGCTATGGCATTTACCACTCTCGGACTGGAAAATTGTAAAGGAGTTTGGTCTTGAGAAGATAGTTCATTTGGCCAAAATAGAGATTCCAGAATCTATTCCTAATTACCTTGCAGGGTTCTGGAGGAAACAAATACGGGTGCTCCGAATCAATGATTGTGATTTCTGTCCAGTCGTTGAAGAATTTTTGTTCTTCTTTGAACATAAACTGAAGAATAAAATAGTCCTACCGCCTATTGAACCCCTTATAGTTCCCAGAGACTTAGCCAAGTTCCTCTGTATATCTGAAGATGAAGCCATGGATCTGATAAACGACTCGGAATTAAATGTGCGTTGGATTTGTGAGGACTTGCGTGATCACCCTAATCCCATCGTTAGGGGTAGAGCTTTTGTGCTGGCTTTTACCGGACAATTCCTCTTCAGCAATGGTTGTGGAATGTGTCCATTGGCAGTTGTGCCAATATTGATTCAAGCTCTCAATGGTCTGTCCATTGTACCACTTGTTCTAGGACAACTGCTTGTGTCCCTGGATAAATTTCAAAGCAGGGGTTATCTCAGTTGTCCAACGTTATTTGCGGTACGTTTTAGTTTTTTATTACCATCTTTTATTCTCAAATGTTGTCGTATTGTTTCCGCTACAATTTAAATATTTATTGCAGGTATGGGCACTGGAGCACATGAATTTTCTGGAATTCGACGAGCCCATGCAACCTGGTCCTCTTTCAAATTTTTATGAACGTTACATGCATTGCTACGACGTGGATGCTGTTATATCTGTCAGAGACGTCAGGAGATGGGCAATTGGAAACATTCTGGCTGCCATAAATGCTGGGCATTGGAAGAGCGGATCAGTTCGTGCAAAGTTCATCGTTTGGAGAATTCCGCACTGGAATTTCGAGCCCCTGATCTGGTCTACTAAAGAAGAAACCTCCTATGTTGTGCTTCCATCTCTCAAGAAACTAACTTACTATGTCCCAGCCCTTGTCCTAAGACAGTTTGGTTTTCTCCAGACCCGACCCCCAAGAAGAGGGTTAAGGCCAATGTTGCTACGCTTGTCGCAGGAAGCACTGCATAGCGTTAAAGATGGCCTAAGCGCCAAAGGTGGTCGAGTTGCTTTCCCGGGTAACCTAACTCCAATCGGCCCTGCTAAGAATTACGACGGAGAATATAAACTATGGCGGGGCATGGAATTGCCTTATACATCCGACGATGAGTATGATACCGATCTATAGATTTCCCCTTCGTTTTTTTCTTGGGGTACGCACACACTGTCATCATATGTGGGAAACTTTTTGAGTTTAAACTTTTTGGGTATATATGTATTCGGCGTAAGTGAATGGTGCAAGTATTTTGGGTATACTCTTTTATGGTTTTCAGTCTCTTCTTTTATATATGTAGTCTCTTCTCATTTTGTAAAGAAGAAACTCTAAACTTTAATATACGGAGTATGTAGCTTCAGCAGGATTTAGCCCTGCTATTATATCACTTTGTTAGTATCATTTTAAAATAGTTGAGCTTTAATGCAAATTATCCATTGCTGTTAGGGTTGAATAGAGGGATTGGGATAGTTAAGAATATCATCGAAAAGTCTCCTCGATGGTAAGGATAACCCTGGGCTTAAATCTTGATTTGATTCTTCTGGTCAATGTGTAAGTTAATATGTACATAAGTTATCCAAACTGATTGGCTTAGGAATAAAAAAGTATAGTTAAGCTCAACTGCAAAATACGTTTGAATACTGAACTTATATAGACATCCAATATACACGTCTGTTCAAGACTCCTCATTTTCTACCAAAATGTAACGGGATTTCAAGAGATGAGTTTTTCCATCACAACATAGTTATATAGGGGCACTTAGAATGTCTTGAACTTTATATAAACATTCAATGGACGCAACCAATATACACGTCTGTTAAGTGAAATGCATGTACCCCTTCGGAAAAGAATACAACATTGCAGAAGATGGGAGTTCCATGACAAACGCGCTCATATTGGTCTGATGACTCTGGTTAATGTGTAGGTTAATCCCAACTGCAAAATACGTCTGTGACAGATCCTAGGCCTGATCAGATTTATCTTGGGTTGTAACCTAAATTAAGCCCATCGTTGCTGTGTAAGTTCTAAACGATCTTATGGACTAGAGGGCTTACCCGGATGCTCGAGCCTGGTTCATGCACCTAAATATTAGCTCGCGAACATGGGCCCCTGACCCGGTTCAGAGGTCCGTCCATTTTGTTTGTCACGTACCCTTAGATAAGATAGATCGCGTGGCAATATAACCATATTTAGGCAACTCAACTCTTATTGTCCTCGAGTGGCTATAGATGCTGGCTATGGACACCAACAAGTATGTAGAATTGGTGAGTGTCGAACTGAAACCTCCACATTGGACACGCAGAGTAAAAATTGATTTCTTCAAGTGTCTACTAACCCATATTTTGGCACTTTTCATCATTTTTGTCCCGGAGTAGCTACAGATGCCGACTGTGGACACCCAACAATAATCTCGAATTGGAGAGTGTCGAATGAAAACCGACACGCTGAGCAAACAATTATTTCTTCAAGTGGCAATCTACCCATATTTTGGCACCTTACATCTTATTGTCCTGGTATGGCTATTGAGCTGTCTATGGACACTCAAGGAAATCTCTAGTTGGTAAGTGTCAATTGAAAACTCCCACAGTGGACACGCATATAAATTATCGAACATCTTGACGTTGCAATCTACTGGTAGATCGACACTGACAATGACAAACACAAGCTCAACGTGCCTTTATGATTCCCGAAGGCTACTGAATCAACATCGTAGTTATATCTGAGCAAATGGACACTTGAAGAATTTATGGAATTGCTTTCACGTTGCTATTCAACAGTCATTCGACACTGACTTTGACAAACACATAGGAGAGTGACAATGTGGTCAGTAGTTGCGACGGTTGATAGCTCAATCCTTGCCAAGGATCCTGTAAGCAATCAAAACCGTCGTATAAAGGGGGAATACAGACACTACATTTACCCAGACGTGTTTATTGGATGTCATATCGCCACTTGATTCAAAAACCGTCACATGGCTCCATGAAAAAACCGTCTTAAATGCTCATTTGTGTACTAGTGCTCTACAACCTCGGACTAGGATAAGTTTAGGTAATCGAGACGAAGACTGATGAAGGTCCTCGCTGAAGGTTAGAAAGGTATTTCCTTTCCGTATCGTTTTTACCATTTCTATCATACCAATAGTCTATGATGTTGTTTATATGATCCGAAGGTATTCTAGGATTTTCGCCTTTGCAATTGTCACACTTGTGATAATATGTATAGGTAGAGTATGTTGAGTTGTCTCTTGAAATGACCCCAACGGTGAACGCGTACATATGTTGCTTTTGGCATTTCAGAAGAACGAGCTAAGTCTGGATGAACGCGTACATACAAGTTCAAGAATTCTCCTGAATTCTCCTGAACTCTATTGATTGCTCTGTGAACACGTTCATATAAGCCATGCGAAAACTTCCAACTCCATATCTTGAAGTTTTCGGTCTAGGCATGATTAGTTCTCGGACTTGTCGTGACTTGGCCCATGGAATTCAACAACTTAATCCAAGCGATGTTCAAACTAAGTATTTGGACCAGAAGTCGCAAAGCGATGTCCAAACATGCATTGGACTAGAAGTCGCGGACCTTCAAACAAGGTTGAGTCTTCTTTAACTTTTGGTTTAGTCCAAAGTTCTTAGAAGATTGAGAATGGGTATTCAAGCTATGGACTTTCCTAGTTCCGAAACTTGCTTGAGCCCTATCCAAGGTTGCTTAAACTTTAAGCAAAGCCTCCCTTGGTGATCACTATAAATAGATGACCTTCTGCAAGATACAATCTCAATCCTCTACACATCTGTGTATCCTTGCATAAAGGTTGGTCGTCATCTCGAAGTCCTTTTGTACTACGGCTATTGAAAGACTTCACTTGAGGATCGTGAAGCACAGGTCGGAAGTCAAATTTCATCCTGTATCTTGGGTCGATTGAATTCTTTCAATCTTATCACGACCAAGATTTGATAGAAACTTCGTAAGGTAGATCTTGTATCGTAAACCCTAGAAGTTCCCAAATGCAAATTCACGAACTAGGTTTCATATTAAGTTCGTCTCGCGTTTGGAGGTAAAGTTGTTTAGGCTAGATCAATAAGCCCTATTCAACATATTGATTTCCATTAACCTTGACTTTAAGTCTAAAGGAAATCAAAATCGTATTCTTGTTTGATTACTTGGATACTTTTAGGCGTCCTGTTAGAGGCAGGGTAGCGATAGTCTTCACGAAGGGAAGTGGAGCAACTCCTAGGCCTGTAAAGGATGTCAGCTAGGGGAATCAAGTACATAGGCTACTGCGGGAGACAAGAGACGTAGGAGCACATTGGTAGCTGAATTGCTTGTAGGGTGAATTCAGTCTCGATACAGTCCAGTCCGAAGTCTGAGAGTAGGCTGGCGTTTTTATACCGTTCATACTGAGGGTGTTCACATCTGGACGAGGTCCTGGGGTTTTTCTGCTAGGTTTGCAGTTTCCTCGTTAACAAAATTCTGGTGTCTTGCATTACTTTTCCCTTCCGCATTATATTGTCTCTGATCTATATAATAGAAGTAATTGTAAGTTTGTTGATTCATAACCTTTGAGTGAATCCATCTCTATTGAGATCTACGAGAACTACGTTCTTGTTAGGGTTCGGTTCTCTGAACTATACTCAGGTTATTGTTTGAATATTGATTTGTGAGATCGTTCAAAGAACCATAATCAACTAGGTTCACGAAAACAAAAAGTTGGTTGTATATCTCGGTATCCTCGCTTTTTCAAGTTTAAATTTATTCCTGATGTTGTTACTGAAGCAGGACTGGCATATTTACCCTTAGGTATGTTATGGTCAGTTCTAAAATTCCTCTTACACTTTTCTGGTTGTAGGAGGTGTTGTGGTCAAGGTTTATATTGCAGTGTAGACCCATCTTTTATGGAGTATGTTTTTTTCTTGTTTTTCATGGGTTTCTGTGACTTCCTATATTTTTCACGTATCAATGCTTTGGTGGACTCAAGTTATGCAAAACAAGATGTGCATGATGGTCCGATGTCAAAGATTCTCAACATGGGGTGAGGTTGATTTGTTAAGGTGAAATGTGCAGAATCATTGACACGGAAGAATCATGTCTTAAAAAGAATAAATTATTGGTTGGTTGTTGTTGCTGCAATATTTTTATGGCCTGTTTGCAAAGGGTTGGAAATGGGAGTTCATGTTCAAGACAAACAATAAAGACTGCAGGATCTGTAAGAAGAATAATGGGTTGGATTTCAGTTGGCAATTTCAGACGAAAACAAAAGGGAAAGCTTGAGCTAAATCAACAAGGTTCTGGTGTTAGACGATGGAACTGAAGATGTGAATGGTTATGTTTCAGAGAATCATGAAATGGGTTGTGGTGGATTCCAAATATGGCAGCCAGAAGGTTGAGCTCCAGGCATTGTTTTGGATATGGTTTTGGCAAGGTTGAAGTGTGTGAAGTTGTTGTACCGGTGGTTTGTGCTGACAAGGAGGGAGAGTTGCTAAATTCAGAGAAAAGGGTCCTCCACGTGGAAAAACAAGAGAGAAAAGTGGTCCCCAAAGTGAAATTTAAACTCAAAAGTGGTCCCGTAACAGTTTAGTTAAACTCAAAAGTGGGTCCCTTAACAGTTTTAGTTAAATTCAAAAGTGGATACGTTAACAGTTTAGTTAGAGATAGAAAATGTGGTCCCTTCTGTAAGGGTAAATTAGTAAATGAATAACCTAGGACTTTTTCTTTTTAGAAACAGGTCTATTATTTTGACATATCCAAAGAAAGAAACATGACCTATTTTTTGAAATGGAGGGAGTATTTCATAATTTCCTCTTTTATAATCTGTTTTACTTTTTAATTTATGGTTTACCAAACACTCAATTAAAAAGCACAGCACAACAACGCATAACAGAAAAACATTTTTGAAAAACTCACAGTAATACTAAAGTAATCCTAAGGTGTGACTCATGCAGTATTTGTTGACTCAACCCGAGTCCGATTGAACTAGCAGGACTATAGACAGATTCGGCTCAACAAGACAAACACTGCCAGCTCATGTGAACCTCAAATTGGAAAAATTAGTAGGAGTACTAAATAGTCTAAATTTTTTCTTTTTCGAGTACTGTAAAACACGTTTATCTTCCTCATTAGTTCCCTTTTTAATTAGAGAAAATGGCAACAAAAATCATTGTTACCAACTTAAGTTGGAAAATGATCACCGAGTCAATAATGTTAATCCCATGTCCGCCCTGAGTTTTAGGGTGAAACAGGCGAGTTGACTCGGCTTTTTGAGTTAACCACGCATGTTAATTGGGTTAGTTAGGGTCGGGTACGGGGGAATGGGTTCTGA
>JAJJMA010189474.1:1256-20817 GCA_023529015.1 Papaver nudicaule | reverse complement strand
TACCACGAAAAAATAGAGCAACTAATTGAAGTAATTATCAAAGATATCAGGAGAGGAATACGATTACTTCTGACTCGATGTACTAATCAATGGAGCATAAACAAAATGAGGTAATTATCAATGATTAGAACATTTGGGAGACCAACATGAAGTAATTATCAACCTAGAAAATTAGTACAACTAGATATGATCAACATACAACTGCATTAAAAAAGACATGCTTTAAATCAATGAAATCAGATGAAATTCCAATCAATTTTCGTAACCCTAGAAAATAAAATAAGTTAAGAGATTGATATTAGGAGAGGAATACGATCAACACCAGCAGATCAAAATCAAATCAAACAATCATTCTAAACGCAAATTGAACATAACCCAACTTCCTAAACATTCATATGATCTTCATTACACCTTCAGATTCCTTCAATTTATCTTCAATTGACCCCGTGGCTGCTGAATTCAAATCTGCCCTAAAATTCAATCATATACTATTTGCTTTGTACTTCAGAACTCTCAATCTCTTCATTCAACTTCTCTGTCATCCATCAATTCACCGTAGCAGCCAATCTCTTCCCAAATTTTCCTTCCTTGACATTGTAGTCTACCAGCTCACCGTTACTGCCTTGCCATCAACCCATCCTTCACATTCATTCATCCGGCGGAAATTCCCATAGTTCTTCAATTCAATCCACTGCCAAGCTCTGCAATCCCTTTCTCCTCTCTTTTCTGTTTCAGAGAAGACTGAAAATAGAAACACTGTTTTGAAGATAAGAAAATCCGTGCGGGTTTTGATTTCAATAGCAAATCAAGGGTTACAAAATAGGGGTTTCCTTATAGATCTGATACACGGGTTTCGATTTTGACATGGGGTTCGATTTAGTCGTTGATTCACGAGAGTTGGGGTTAGACCTGGAGATCGATTTAGTCGTTGATTCACGAGAGTTGGGGTTAGACCTGGAGATTTGGGCTGAGGAAGAAATCGAGATGGAGACGGATATTCCGAGAGTTTGATGAGTTTCTACAGACAAAAATAAAAAGAAGCAGAAAACCCCCAGAACTCATATCTTTAGAGCTGATCTTCTTGGTGTAAGGATGGAGGAGGTGAAAGTTGAAGTAGAAGAAGGGAGAGCGCTGCAGATAAGTAGACAGAATTTTTTTTAGAAAGAATGAAGATAAAACGAAATATAAGCGGAGAAAATCTAATTTTCAGTGAAAAGACATATTAGCCCATGAAGATGGCAACGTTTTGTGGTGTCGTTTAATTAATTAATAATTCATAGCCTATAAAGCAACGTTTATTTTATTTAAAGCAACGTTTTTCACTTAGCAACGTTTATAAACGTTGCTCAGCTAAAAAAAACAAGTGTTGCTAAAAACCGGATCTGGCGTAGTGGTAATCTATTTATGAGAAAGTTAGCAGTCTCAAAAGCATAACTCCAGTATAAAAGTGGCAAAAAAGCATGAGATAAAAGAGCTAGCCATGTTTCAACAATATGTTTGTGCTTTCTCTCCACCTTTTCATTTTGGTGACGAGCATAAGGGCATGAAACTCTGTGACCAATACCACATTGTTCTAAGTAAGTGGATACACTCCTATACTCACCTCCCCAGTCAGATTGAACTAATTTGATCTGTCTTCCTAATAACTTTTCAACATGAGCTTTGAACTTAATAAAAGTAGGTAAGACTTCAGACTTGTAAGCAAGAGGATATAACCAAGTAAATCTGCTAAAGGAGTCAATAAATGACACATAATACCTGAATCCATTAAGTGAACAAACTGGAGAAACTCACACATCAGTGTGAATAAGATCTAAAGGACCATATACATCATTGTTTTCTGAAACAGAAGGAAAAGGTAGAGCATGGCTCTTTGCTACTTGACAGTCAGTACAAAAAGAAGGAGACAAATGCTGAGAAATAGAGGCATCAACAAATGACAAGACATGTTTAAGTTTTCTGAATGCTAGATGACCAAGCTTATTATACCACTCCTCAGTTATTGCTCTGGTAATAGTAAATGTTGCTTTAAGCTGTTCTGGAGTAAATTCAAGCTCAAGTCCATTCTTAATAGGTCCATGGAGAAGCTCTTTGTGGGTAGGAATATCCTTTGCAATGAAATAATATGGATAGAATAAAAAATAACAGTTATTATCCTTGGCAAACTGATGGACTGAGATAAGGTTCTTGGTGATATTAAACACATGAAGAATATTAGATAAAGTAAATTTGCATGTATAAGTATGAAAAATGGAGGAACCAATATGAGTTATGTTCAAACCTGATCCATTTCCAACTTGAACTTGATCTGCACCTTGATACTCAGAATGAAGATTTAAGTTGGACAAATCTGAAGTTATATGATGAGTTGCACCTGAATCTGGAACCCATTTCTTTGTAGAAGATGTTGAAGCAGTAGAATCATCATTATAAACAGCAAATGCCTCTGGTTCAGGACACCAATAGTCATCAATCTCATCCACATCTTTCTCATTGTAATCATGATAGGCATTATATGCCTAAACTTGATTGTTCTCAACATATCTGAATCTGCACTCCTTAGCACCATGACCTGGTTTCTTACAGATTTGACAAGATATATAGTAGTCATATCTAGGTGTAGATGGATATAAATTTGTTCCTCAGCCACCAAATGATGTTCTGCCTGTATGAAATCTACCACCTCTAGGAGAACCACCACGAAAATTTTGAATTCTACCACCACCACGATAGTTTGGTGATCTTGAATAACCTCCATGAGAGTCATGTGATGACCTGTTTGCATTAAAATTAGCTTGATTAGAAGAGTGATAGGTACCTGCATGTGGTTGCATATGAGGAGGCACATAAGCAGAATCAAAAGGTTGTTGTTGTTGCTAAAGAGTGTAATTATCCTGGATTCTTCAGATAATAACAATCCAAGGAGTTCAGAGGAGGTGATAAGATCAACATTCTTTAGTTGTTGAGTGTTGATAGCAGTTTTGAAAGGATTGAATTCAGGCAAGCCTTGTAAGGTGTGGAACACTAGATCTTCATCTGAAATTGGCCTCTCAATTTGAGCAAGTTGAAAAGAGATATATCTGAATTTATTGAAGTATACATGCATTGAATCATATCCTTTCTTCACATTAACCAAATCGGATTTGAGCTGCATCAATCTAGATCTGGTTGTAGCATTGTAATTGTGCTCTAGTCTTGTCCATACTTCATGAGAAAAGGTACCATCAACAACTTGAGAGTGTACTTCTTCAGTGCAAGCAGAGAATAGCCACGAGAATCGCCTCATATTGATTAATCCTGTACAAATAGTCAGGATTCTTTACAAACTCCGGTTCTGCAATCCTTGGTAGTAGTAGGAAAAACTTCTTTGTCAGCATTTGTTATACGGATGTACTTGACAGGACACTGTAAACTTCCATCAACAAATTGAAAGAAATTATAACTGCGTAGGAGCACTACAATTTGTAATTTCCAGAGAGCAAAATTGGTTGTGTTTAGCTTTGAAGGTGGTTTGAAGGTTAGATGAACTTGAGTGTTTTGATTACTTGAAAATGGCTTCATATATTCTAGATTTTTTTCTACTGGAAAAGGAGTATTGCAGGGTTAGGGTAATATCTCTGCTGTATGAGTTGATCTGGAAATACTCTAGGTACACTGCTGGACCAAATTCATCACCTCTTGATGCGGGTAATTCATCACTTCTTAAGGCGGGAACTGCATCGAGACTTTTGGCAAGGTAAGTATGATGTAGAATGTATGAACTTACTCAATAATGACTTCGCCGAATGTATTTTCAATTATCGTAGACGGAAAATAAACAAAAATAATAACTCCATCAAAGAAGATTTTATTTTATTTATTTATTTTTATTTTTTTTGCCAAACATCAAAGAAGAATACGGGGAGTGTGGCTTTGAACCATCAAATCTGCATTCAGCTACTTCAAAACTCGTTTAAGTTTGATCTGATTGCCTCGGTGTACTGTTAAGCATTTCCCTCTACTAAGGGAGACCCAGAAACGAACTTCACCGTGGTTTAACTTCTGTGGTGGATTAATGGGTAGGTCAACCAGTTGCTATACCTATAACATAACATGACTTCCGGTACAAGGAATATGCTGTTCTGGAAGTTGTCAAGTTTGGGAAATAAAGAACATACCGTAGTTTATTACCAAACGTAGGACAAGTATAATTAATCTCAAGGGATAATAGTTATGTAAAGTAGATGCTGTGTCTTACGCGGTAAAAGCGAGTACTATGCATGATCTCACTAACAAGTTGACAAATTTTATTGATGTTTTTGAGTACTCGTATGTCACATTCAAGTTGTTTCTTATTCGGATCAAGCAGTTTCATTGTTCATGATGTGAACCGCTTTAAGGTCTTTTCCTTCCCTAACTGTTTTGAAAGTATGGGTAGAGCAGCCATGGCCATTGTCATTAACAGCAACAATAGTTTCGCTGGTACCTTGTTATGATGTGTCACATGTAGAGAGAGGTGTCAATTTTCTATCTTAGATGGAGCCATGTTTTGTGTTGTAGAAGCGGCCACTTTCTTAGATGCTCAAAACGTCATTCCATTCGTTTACTTGATCAAACTTCATTCAGTCAAGCGATGTCACATCGTTGGTTATTCTTTTACTTAATCAAATTCAATCCGTTTACTTGGTCAAGTTAACACCGTCGTCTCTTCGTTTTCTTACAGAATTTCAAATCTATTTACTGGCTGCTGGTTATAAGAAATCGCTTGACAGCTAAATCTGCATGAATAACTTAAACTTGAGCCATTAATTCCTACCCAGGCCACTGATTTTTCAACCAATGCATGATGAATCACTGTGACATACTTATCCTCCACTCCTAGCTAGTAGAGGCTTGTACATTCTTCAACTATTAATGAAATTCTCTTTTCTGATAAAAAAAAAAAAATGATGAATCACATTACACACCTGTGACATTGTAAATATGCTCTCCTGAGTCCCTTCTTAAAACTCTATTCGGTTTATAAAATGTTTTTGTTTTTGAGTCACTGAATTCCTCGACTCACCGTCTCACCTAAGTAGAAATTTGGCATCGCAAAAGTTCAGATGTAACATTTTGGTCAATTCCTGCTGACCAGAGGCATGTCTGATATAGTCAGATAGGCTTTCTAAATCGCACTTGCATTCACGTCTGATGCTTGACAGCTAAATCTGCATCATTAAGTTGAGTTAATAATGTCAATTTGCTTATTAATCAATAAGTTGTTTTCACCACTACTTCAATGGTCAAATGATCGTGAGCTCTTGCGCTATGCAATTCATTTTCATATTTTCTTAGCTCTGTGTTTCATATTCTGACTCTAAATACTCTTATTCTTCTCTTTCAAACATAAATTTTATTTCATTATGGCCAAAAGCGGGGTTGATCATGCTATAACTGCCGCCAGTGGATTTACTCCTGCTGTGATGGAAGTTTTGAAGTTATTGGTTCCATTGGTATATGAAAAGCTTAAAAGTCTCGCCTGGGGTTTCGATGATCTGAAAAAGCTAGAAAAAACTTTTGAGAGAATTCAAGGTGTACTGGAGGAAGCTGAGAGACGTCAAATAACTGACATATCTTTGCATAAATGGTTAAATGATCTTAGAGATATTGCTTATGATGTTGATGATGTGTTGGATGATTTCCTATATCTTAAAGAAACAATCAAAGGCTTGCCGAATAAGGTGTGTGATTCAATTTCAGTATCATCTAATTATTCGCATTTCAAGATAGCTGACACAATTAAAGATATCAATATAAGGTTAGAAAAAATTCAAGAACACAAGGTTATGTTTCAGTCCCCATTTGTTAATGCTCCCACTACTATTATGGTTCATCAAGGGCAAACTAGTACTGAATCTACTGATATCCGAGACAATACGAGTTACGTTCCACCCGATGATTCATTAATCGGGAGGGATAATGATAAGTTAGAAATTGTAAAATTACTAACGAGTTTCTCATCTCAATCCGAAAAGCTTCCTGTCATATCCATTGTTGGTGCGGGAGGAGTTGGAAAGACCGCTCTTGCACAATTTGTATGTAAAGATGAGTTAGTCGTGAAATGCTTCGGTAAACTTATATGTTGGGTCAATGTGTCTGAAAATTTCGATGTCAATAGGGTTTTAAGAGAAGTTATTGATCAAGTAACACAAAGCAAGAGAAGAAGTGATGATTCGGCAACCTTACAAATTTTGTCAGATGAACTACATGAGAATTTAAGGGGGAAAAATTTCTTGCTAATATTAGATGATCTATGGAACGAAGATGGAGAGAATTGGAAGATGCTCAAAGATGCGTTGATGACTTTGGACGGTACAGAGGGAAGCAAAATCTTAGTCACCGCGCGTAATGACCAAGCCGCATCAACAGTTCGTGGGACTATTGATCCCTACTCTTTGAAGAAACTTACCATAGGTGAATGCTGGTCTATCATCATGGAAAGGGCTTTTGCTAAAGGTGGAGCGACAGAGACTTCGCTGATGTTTGAAGTTGGAAAACAAATAGCTGGAAAATGTGGTGGTTTACCATTGGTTTCAAGAACTCTTGGAAGTCTTATGCACACGAAGAATACATTACTCGATTGGGAGACAATTGAAGCGAATGATGTTTTCAACATCGAAGACAATCACAATAAAGTCATATCGATATTGAAGCTTAGTTATGATAATTTTTCACCGCAGTTAAAACGATGCTTTTCTTATTGTTGTATCTTTCCTAAGCATATTTCGATTGAAAGGGTAAATTTGATACACCTATGGATGGCAGAAGGATTCTTTCACCAATCTGGTAATGGAAACCGATATACAATGGAGTGTATGGGGAACGCATGTTTCCAACATTTGTTGCAGTGCTCATTTTTTCAAGACGTAGAAATGGATAAGTTCGGAAGAGTTTACAAATTCAAGATGCACGATCTAATACATGATCTTGCAAGGCATGTCCTCGACAGTTATGAATGCTCAGTATTGAAAACAAATGATGACAGGGAATATAATTCAGAAGGACGTCGTGTACAAGTGGCTTTTGATGCTGATGATGAAATATCTTTGCTGTTCCAGAAGTCCTTAGCTGGTGCAATTAAGTTACGTACAATTATTGCACTTCAAGGTAACTCTCTTGATCCTCAAATCGAGATGTTCTTAGCTAATAAACATGTGCGTATACTATATGTAATGTTCCGCTCGGACATAAGAAAGTGTCTTGCTTCTATTTCAAAGTTGAGACATCTAAGATACCTTAACCTTACACACCTCGCAATGGATTATCCTCCTGAATATCTTGATCTATCTCTTAATCGGGCCATCACTGCTCTTTTTCATTTGCAAACATTGGTTTTAAGATCTTCTGGTATTAAGAAGCTTCCTGAAGACATTGGATCATTAAAAAACTTAAGGCATCTTGATCTTGGTTCTAATAAGGCACTTGAAGGGCTACCTGATTCCATCACTAGTCTATCTAACTTGCAAACATTGAATCTCAATGAATGTGGGTTGACCTGTCTACCTGAAGAAATTGGAGCTTTGAAACATCTAAGATATCTTGACCTCAGCAAAACTAAAATAAAGGAGTTACCGGAGTCCATCACTGGTTGCTGCCATTTGGAAGTGTTGGATCTTGAAAGTTGTTCTCATCTTGTAGAATTGCCGATTGCATTTGGAGCTTTAAGTGCACTAACATTCTTGAATTTTGCTGGCACTCGAATCAAGGTATTACCAGAATCTTGCAATAACGGCCTCAATAGTTTGGAAGTCTTAAGAGTACCTTTGTTTTGTCAGTTTTATGCAGAAGTCAAGAATTGGATACACTTGAAACATTTCATATATCCAGTACCAGGGGCAATACAAGGACTGAGTGGTATAGGAAGATTAACTTCTCTTCAAAACCTGCATACTTCATATTCGTTGTGGCACAACAACGTCATTGGAGACTTGGGTGAACTAAATCTCCTCGCAGGAAACTTAGAAATTAGAGAATTACAAAATGTGAGAGGTGGAGCAGAAGAAGCCCGGCGAGCAAATCTAAAACGGAAGGAAAATATTACCCGTTTATCTCTAGTGTGGGGATACTTTGCATTAGAAGATGTTGTGAGAGCTACAGACGTATCGACCGAGGGATTCATCAGGGAAGAGATTGAGGAAGAGGTGTTGGAAGAACTCCAACCTCACCCAAACTTGAGAGAGTTATCTATTGAAAATTTTCCAGGTGTGAAGCTTCCATCATGGCTGATGGGTAATGACATTTCACTGGCTTTGCCAAATCTGGTGGAGATCCAGCTTCGTTATTGTCCAAGATGTGAACAGCTTTTTGGCCTTGGGCAACTTCCTTCTCTAAAAAAGCTCGTTCTACGCTATATGAAAAATTTGAAAGAATGGGCGGAGCAGCCATTGCCATTGTCAGTAACTGCAACAACTCATTACCCTTATCTCGAGGTATTGGAAATTATAGCTTGTCATAAATTGAGCGTGGTACCAGCATCGACGTTTCCATCTCTTACGAATATTTCTATTCAATGCGTCAGCAAAGAAGTGTTGTGTTCATTGCTGGGAAACAACTTGACCTCTCTCACCAAGGCTAAGGTAGGTGGGATTTTCAATCTCGAGTTTCTACCAGTAGAAATATGGCAACCTGGTCTCGAATGGCTAGAGGCTCATGGCTTTCCAGAATTTCAAGGTTTTGTCCGGATCAAAGAGGAGTGCAGCTTCTACCTTAGTCGAATGGCTTCCCTTCGCAAAGTACTGATTCATTTTTCAAATAAATGGAAACCGTTAAAGGATCTTCAACACCTTCCCCACCTTGAGGAACTGGAGATTTCTTGTTTTGATCACGAAAATGAGTTCGGGGAGCTTCTTGAAGATGGTGTTGTTGACTACAAACTCTATGTGTCTTCCTCGTTACGATTGCCACCACTACCAGCAGATGCAGATGAAGAAGCAGAGGGTATCCAACACCTCACCTCCCTTCGCAGTTTACGTATTTGCAGATGGCCCAGGGTCAATTATTCTCTTCCTCATCAGCTTGAACACCTCACGGGTTTAAGAGAATTAACAATACAGCACTGTCATAGGTTGGTGGTTCTGCCTGAGTGGCTGAGAAACTTTTCGTCACTTGAAAGATTATATGTAGAAGATTGCCCTCAATTGGAGTACACATATGCAGACAGGGAAGGGGTAGAGTATCAAAAGATATCTCATATCAAATCCATGTAAGTATACAAGTATTTATTTCCTTTCCTAGTGATTCCCATACATAACAACTAGCAGATATGTCGATAGGTACTTATAATTTCTTTCTTTCGATGATGTGTTTTCGTTTCAGTTATGGATTGGGTGGAAGAGTTGATAAGTGAGCAATAGATGGACTTTAGTGTGTGTATTTATTGTGCAGTCTGTGCCGTCACAGGTAAATTTGAGAGTACAAGTAGTATTTTCTTGAGAAATCATTATCTTCACCGTGTAACAACGTGTTCCATGAGATTGTACTAGATTTAATTATTTCCAGGTTTTACTGGACCTGCCAGAATTTGGTTGAATTTCACTGCTGGAGTGTCGAAGTTTGGTTAGCAGTAGCACCACCAGAACTATTTCGATTCGTGTCTAAATACCAGAACTTGACGGGAAGTCACGGCTCTTTTACATCTCAAGGATCCAGGGGTTACAACAACAATGTCAAGCCCGTGAGGGATACATACAACAATATTCAGCGTCCACAAAATTGGCCAAACTTGCCAGCTTAATCCTGCATCCCTTGACCCACTGACAGAAGATTACTTTCATTATTTGCTAGCTGGTGATGAGGGTTGAGGGGAGATTATTTGTCACTGAACCTGTAACTTGGGAAGGACGGCAGCTAGGGCCTCTCTAGAATGTGTTGGACGGATTGCAAAACCATAAATCCCAGTACAATTAGGAATAGGAATTCGCTATTAGTCAGAAGTCATTAAGTTTGTTACCAACTAGGACAAGTAATTTGTGAAATCTCAAGGGCTATATGTAAACCCACTGCTAGGCCAATACATTCACATACACATTGTGTCGGAGAATGAAAGATGTGGGCAACAAGGGTTAAAGCTGTTACGAAGATATGGAGTTGGACCGTCTTGGAGAAGCATTTGAGAAATCTGTTTCCATAAAAGATATGCCTTCAACTGTGTTGGCACAAGAGTCTGTATTACAGACTCTGTAACGCTCTTGGCCAAAAGCATTCGTCTCATTCTCTATCTATGTGTTAAACTTCAGGTGCTTGTCGCAGAAAGCAACGGTCATTTTAACTATATAGCAGGACATCTCAGACTTTGGCATGGGAGAGTTAGGCATAAAAAAGTGGAGAGAATGGCTTCATATATTCTTGCAGGAAAAGGAGTCTTGCAGGGTTAGGGTGATAACTCTGCTGTATGAGTTGATCTGGAAATACTTTAGGTACACTGCTGCACCAAATTCATCACTTCCTGATGCGGGTAATTCATCACTTCTTAAGGCGGGTCATAAATTATTTGAACTGCATCGAGACTTTTTGCAAGGGAAGTATGATGCAGTGGAAAAACTTTGGAAAAACCAAAGATGGATTGGAAAAAGCCTCATGAAGGAGTTGAAGAAACAAGAGGAAAAGGATCTCAAGGAAGCACATGAAGAAAATGAATATCGAAGAAAATTTACAAGATGCGAAACACTGAAATTCCGAAATTACTTTGTGTAGATGAAAAATAATACATTTGATGATGTAGTAGACTTCTTGTTGTTTTGATATGATAAAAAAAATCTTGCGTTATTTGATATTATTCTAGGGTATATCGTGCATCAACAATTGTACCAACAGTACTGAACGTATGCCAACAACGTTGTGTTATTGTAAAATTTATTTTCAAGAAGATTTAGGAGATTGTGGCTTTGGCTTGTTCAGTTCCATTGGTTGTAGACATTGGTGGCAATGTTTTCTTTTATATACAAGTAAGTAAATGAAAAACTCTAATTATCTAGTTGGACTGCACATCTATGTACTATAAGCCCTACAATAGAATTTACAATTTTATAGAGAATATATAGAGATCTGGTTTCACGGTAGGAATTCGATGGGTATTGGTTCGGGTTTATGGATCCGAACTCTTTTAACCACCCGACCATGGCTATTAAATACTCCCTACGTTCCACTTTACTTGCTATATTAGGGGTTTTTTATGTTCCAAAATACTTGCTATAGTTGTTATTTTTCCATTTTTTTTCCTAATATATCCCTTTCTAGGAATCAGGCATAGTTTAGAGAATTGTGTATATACAACTTCCAAAACCCACTCTTAATAAATATCCTTAACCCACTCTTAATAAATACTCCTAAACCATTCTGATTTTATTTATTTTCCTAAACAAAAATCAATTGTACTAAAAACTAGGCAGACTATAATCTAGGAAAATAAATATTGATTTGGGGTATTTGTGGTAAAAAATTATTCTCTATCTATATTTGTGTAAATCAATGATATAGCAAGTAAAGTGGAACGGAGGGAGTATGTTTTCTTTATGTGAAATTTACGCCGTATATCTTTGTATCCTTATATATAATAATCGAAACCAAATACTTAATTCTCATTCATTCTGGCCCCACATTTTAAACCTCTAGAGAGCTGTGGTGAGAGTATTAAGAAATAGAGCTCTCTCATCAATTGTGGCCCCACACAATTCTTCAATTCATTTTAGTTGACACCTTGCTTACACCTTCCACTATCTTCCATAACTCCCTAAATCGTTCCCACTTCTATCCCATGTTTCATAACTACCCGTCTTAGTCTATCCCTTTTAATTTATCGTGCATAACTCTCCAAACCGTTCTCACTTTAATCTCACTATGCTCTCTTCTTCGGATACCATATACAAAACGAAAATCATAGAACAAAACAGCGAACCCTGTAAATCCTTCATGGAAACAATGCTTACCGGGTATTCAATTTCTCTCTTTGATTTCTCTATATTTTTATTTGTCGTGGAAACCTAATCCCTACTTCTAATGTCTATTTAATTCGTATGATTTCAATTGCATACATAGTATTGTATCTCCATATTATGATGATTCTTGATGTTGCTTCATTTCTGCCTACTTGGACTTTTGATCTTCTGAACTGATTAGTTGAATGATCTTTTATTGATACGGGGGTCAACAGTTGAAGAATTAGTGGTAATTGAATGAATTAATTGATTTATTAGTGTGTTTTTGTATACATTTTTGGTTATATCGATTGTATTTGATTTATATTGGTAGGAAGGAGAAGAAGAGGAGGTTGAGAATATTAGCGACAATGTTGATGCAATTGTCAGTTAAAACAGGAAGGAAGAGCCCCGATTCAGAAGGTTAAACGCAACTTCAACTTTTACATACATTTTCCACTGTTTCCATTTTTCAAGTTTACATTTGTTTTCATCTTTAAATCATCATGTAACATTAAAGATATATACTTGAAAAGGTTTTGATCTTCATTGTGTAATTGTGCGGGATTTTAGTTTGTAAATTTGTAACATAGAGCTATTATATTTTTAAAGAATTATCCTTTTGATATTAGTACTAGGCCTTATCCTTTCTACTATCACATTGTTCTTGAATGGTCTATCAAGTTTCACATCTACAAAGTTTAGATTCCACTTAGAAATTATCTGAACAGATGACAAGTTAGCATTAATATTTTGCAACAATGAAGTAACAGTACTAATTTATTACTTTCAAATGGTTAGGTGAAAGAACAGGCATAACTCAATGCCCGTTTACTTTGATATAGAGTATGAACAAATAAATGATCATTATCCTATAAATTAATGTTTTGTTGTTCGTGTATGTTTAGACTATGAAGAGGGTGGTCCGATGCCGAGCACATCACAAGATATCATTTGTGAGAGAGCACAATGAAAATCAAAATAGCGTTTTCGTTGCCAGCCACTAGATCAGATACAAGAAATCGTTTATCAAGTTAATTCTTACAGAAAAGGAAGAAAAATCTGAAGGAAAGTTGGGCTATAAATCTCTCACACTATTTGTTTTCTCATTGCTATCTAATATTCTCTCACAGTTGTTCCTCATAATTAACACAGGTAAATGAATTACACTTCATAATTCTTGGTTTCTCCGGTTGCTAATACACTTTGTTAATTTCTCACAGTTTGTTGATTTGTCACAATTTTATCCATGTTAATCGTGGTGACATCTCATAGTCATTTGACACGGAGAACTCCCAAGGTATACCGCCACTTTGATTTGCCTGCAATTTTGGCATATCTCTGTTTCATCTTTTGTTTTGTATTGATAAAGCTGAAAACGAAAGCTTATAAGATTTGGTTTAGATTCTAAGTTTCTCACATTCACTGTTGATGGATAACCTCACACGCAGCCTAACTATTTGTGGAAAAGCCAAGAAAAAAGAGTCGTTCTTATCGAATCTCTCCACTATCATGCTTTATACTTCTTCTTTCTTAGTTTCCCATTGATCATCATTTCTTCTTTATTGATGCATGCATGCTTTCCAACACTATTAACATGTTCTTAAATACTTCAATATTTGTGATAGTTGTTTTATATTTATTTGATTGGTTTCCAGTTATGATGACTTCAGAAAGAACTTGAAATTAGAAAAGGCCAAGAGGGCCATAACTTAAAATTGACGACGTTCATTGGTGCAAAAACATATCAGATTATCAACACAGGAAGGTATTAACGCCTTGGATTAAACTGTGTCATATTGAGTTCCCTTATTGCTGTATTTTTTTTCTTCAAAGGATTGACAGTTGTCGATAACTATAATACAAATATTTGCTAACAACATATGAGTGTCCAGTTGAATGTCAAATGGCTCTAAGTGGTTTGCAGTAAGACTAAAATAGAATATGTTTCTGAAATACAATAATGGAAAGGAAAAAATACATCACAGATTAGGCAAAATAACTTACACCTGAGTGATGTATGAAAGGCAGAAGGTTTTCTTAGCAGTTTTCTCAGCAGATAGTTAAAGGCTTTTGAACAGTACATGTTGGCGACATTTTACTCTCTGATTCTGCATCATTTTTCAATTTGCAAGGGCATGAGCTTACAATGCATGTATTCTATCACGTGCACAGTGTGATGGTCTCTGGCGCAGGTGAAATATATACTTGCTGAGAGTATATCTGAAAATTTTCTTTGGGCAATGCTAAGTTTTCTGTTAACTTACCTTTTCAATCATGGTTTATCTTTTAGATTTTTTCTGGAAAAATTATAATGTCGCAGTAAGTGTGAAATTAATTTTGAGGAACACAATAGCTTTGCAATCATTGAATATCATCTATCATGGTGATTTTTTAAGTGCGTCAAAACATGAACGTATGGTGCAGATCAAAGGTTTGTCAAGATCCTCGCCAATTTGCAGGCTTAAAATCTGCTCAGAATATGCAAGGTATCAGGCTTAATTTTCTTTATCACCTTACCTTTTTCTTCAGCCATTTCTTTTCCCTTGGTTTTAGGCCGACCAAACCTGCGTACCGGTACCATGACGTTACCTTCTTCTTCAGCAGTTTGTTTTGTTTCTATGATGTTACCTTCTTCTATGCGTATTGATTTTATCTGTTTCTGTTACTTTGATTATTAGTGGCAGTCGCTCAAGCTCACCCACACCGACTGAGCAGTTGCCTGCATCATAATATGGTTTTACATAGTCAAGTACATTTTCGATAGATGATCTTTTCATTTTCTTGGAGCTGGGCTGGAAGAGATTACAATATGATTTTACAATAAGGGTATGAGATTAATTGTCATTTTTTGTTTCCGAAATTTGTAAATTGCGAATCAATGATATTCTAACAGGAAAGTGTTAGACTTAATTTTTTTTGAATTAAATGGATTTATAATTGTGTTTGATTACTAACCGAAAATATTGTTATTGATAGCGTCGGATAACACAAATGAGGTTTCTACGTAGTCTGATATTGTCTGATATTGTCTGCTTGAATTTCATACCATAAACCAGTGTCGTACTTTTAGAAGTTCAAAAATATGAAACAGATTAAAGTAGGTTGTGGTGCCCGGTGCGTAGCACGGGTTACTATCTAGTACCAAACTAACAAGAGGAATTGGCGACAAACAGAAAGTGGGTTTTCTCACTTTCATTTCAATTTATAGAAGTACACGTAGAGTACTACGTGTCATGTTACATGCCTAAGCACCTGGCCTAATGCCACATGAGTTAAATAGTGGGCCCCACATTTTGGTGTGCATCCGCAAATTTATCTGATTTGCAACAGTCTTTGGTTTTTTCCCAACTTTTTGTAGGTGAATTCTGATCAAACCCCTTTCTCTATCTTAAAGTTTCACTGGTTAAGCAGCTTGATTTTTCTGAGGTTATTCACTCTGAGGTTGAAATTTCATGGATAATTTTATTCAAAGAAATGCTTCAAAACGGGATTAGGCCAGAAAATCTTACATACCATTTCTTAGTTAAAGGGATGTTCTAACCAGGTTGATGAAATAATGGGTTGAACCGTTCATCGTCATATACCTAAATATGGGTTAGTGGAGATTTGTTTGTACAGATATGATTCAACACTTTTTTGTCGAAATTTTGGGATGCTAACTGTTTGATGAAATGTTGCAGAGAGATATTGTTTCTTGGAACTCTTTCCTTTGTGCGTGTCTGCGGTAGTGATGCTGAGGTTCTTGACTTATTCAATTGTCTATGCCAAGAGACTATTCTATAGGTGAGAAATTCCTGTTATTCGATAATATTCTATAGTATAGTATGCATCAAAAATTGCTTTAGTAAATACCAACAGTAGTGAATTTATGCCAACCCCATTGTTATCTATGTGAAAGCAACACTGGACCAAACCATCCTTATTGCAACTAAAATACTAGTCATTGACTGCTATTTAGGTTTGCTTCAATTATTATGTAAAGTAACTGTTGTGTCTCACTCGGTTTACCTGCTACTGCTGAATTCCGGAAATGTTTCAATTTTCTATCTTAGATGGAGCCATTTTTTGTTTTGTATAAACAGGCCACTTTCCTAGATGCTTCGTAACGTCATTCCAATCGTTTGCTCAATCAAACTTCATTCAATCAAGCAACGTCACATCGTTGGTTCTTCGTTTACTTGTTCAAATTCAATCAGTTTACTTGGTCAAATTCACATCGTCGTCTTTTCGTTTTTTACAGAGTTTCAAATCTATTTACTACCATGCCTGGTTAAAAGAAATCGCTTGACAAACTTGAACTTGAGCCATTTTCCTACCCAGGCCACGGATTTCTCAAGCGATGAATGAATCACATTACATACACCGGTGACATTGTAAATGCTCCCTTCTTAAAACTTTTGGGCTTGTAAAATGTTTTTGTTTTGAGTCACTGAACTCCTAACTCACCGTCTCACTCACCAAACTAAAATTTGGTCAATTCCTGCTTACCAAAGTCATGTCTGATAAAGTCAGATAGGCTACGTAGCCTACAGAATAAGAAAAGCTTTCAAATCAGCACTTGCATTTAACTACAAGCAGCGCTGACGATTGACAGCTAAATCTGCATCAATATTGGTTTGAGTTAATAATGTCAATTTGCATTTAATTTGTTAATAATTAAATGATCGTGAGCACTTGCTATGCAATTCGTTTTCATATCATCTGAGATCTGTGTTTCATGTTCTGTCTCTCTTATTTTCTCCTAGCTAACAAAATCTGATTCTAAATCTCCTTCTTCTTCTTTTGTTAAAACTTAAATTTTATTTCATTATGGGCGTGGTTTTAAACGCCACCGGCGGATTTACTGCAAGTGTTGTTATGGAAGTCTTGAAGTTATTGGTTCCGCTCTTATATGGAAGCATTAAAGGTTTCACCTGGGGTTTGGGAGGTGATCTGAAAAAGCTCGGGAAAACCGTAGGCAGGATTCAAAAAGTAATGGAGGATGCTGAGAGACGTCAAGTACTGGCTGCATCTATACAGGAATGGTTGAAAGATCTTACAGATGTTGCCTATGATGTTGACGATGTGTTGGATGATTTTTCATATCTAGTCATGAGCAAAAAAACAATCAAAGGCTGGAAAAATAAGGCGCGCGATTCAATTTCAATATCATCTAATAACCCAGTTCATTTGCGTTACAAGATATCTCGCAAAATTAGCGGTATCAATAAAAGGTTGGAAAAAATTGAAAAAGAAAAGGTTAGGTTTCAGTTCCCAATGTTGCTCCCGCTGCTATTATAGTTGATGAAGGGCAAAGTAGTACTGATATCCGAAGAACTATAAGCTATTATTCACCCGAAGATTCAATTGTTGGGAGAGATAATGATAAGTTATGGATTGTGAATTTATTGACGAGTTCCTCATCTCCATCGGATAAACTTCCTGTCATACCCATTGTTGGTATGGGAGGAATTGGGAAGACCACTCTTGCACAACTTGTATGTAAAGATGAGTCAATTGTGAAGTGCTTTGGTGAATTTATAATTTGGGTCTATGTCTCCCAAATTTTCGATGCCGACATGATTATAAAAGAAATTATTGCTCAGGTAATGAAAAAAAGGGGTGTTCCGGTAAGCTCACAAATGCGACTTAAGAATTTAAGCTCACAAATGCTGGTAGATGAACTACGTACAAGTTTAAGTGGGATAAAGTTCTTGCTAGTATTAGATGATCTATGGAACAAAGATGCAGAGAAATGGAGGATTCTAAATATTTCGTTGACTTTGGCCAGTACAAAGGGAAGTAAAATCTTAGTCACCACGCGTGATGAGAAAGTTGTATCAACATTTCATGGGACAATTGGTACTTGCTCTTTAAAACAGCTTACCAAGGATGAATGCGGGTCTATCATCAGGGAAAAGGCATATGCTCCAGGTGGAGCGATCAAGACTCCGCGGATGGATGAAATCGGAGAGCAAATAGCTGGAAAATGTGGTGGCTTACCGCTGGTTGCAAGAACTCTTGGAGGTCTTATGTTCAGAAACACGAAATCATCCGATTGGGAGTCAATCAATGCAGAAAATGTTTTCAAAATGAAACAAGATGACAGTACAATCATGTTGATATTGAAGCTGAGTTACGATAATTTACAACCGCGGTTAAAGCGATACTTTTCTTACTGTTGTATCTTTCCTAAGGGTTTTTGGATTGAAAGGAAAAATTTGATCAATTTATGGATTGCAGAAGGATTCTTAAGACAATCTGATGAAGGAAATCGAAAAACGATGGAGGATGACGGGAATGATTGTTTCAATCATTTGTTGCAGAGCTCGTTATTCCAAGACGTAGAAATTGATAAGTTCGGAGAAGTTTACAAAGTCAAGATGCACGATCTAATTCATGATCTTGCAAGGCATGTTCTGGATGATTATGAATGCTCAGTATTGAAGACAAGTGATGATCGGGTATATAATTCAGAAGGACGCCGTATACAAGTGGCTTTTGATGCTGATGGTAAAATCTCTCCACTGTTCCAGAAGTCTTTAGCTGCTGCAAAGAAGTTACGTACAATTATTGCCACTCAAGGTAACTACTGGCGTATTCCAATTGAGATGTTCTTAGCTAATAAACGTGTGCGTGTACTATACGTAATGTTTTCCTCCGACATCAGAGAGTGTCTCGCTTCAATTTCAAAGTTGAGACATCTCAGATATCTTAACCTCACAATGGCCTATTCTTCTTATCACATGTTTTCTCCTGACGAGTATCTTGATCTATCTCTTAATCGGGCCATCACTGCTCTTCATCATTTGGAAACATTGGTATTAAGATCTTCCGGTATTAAGAATCTTCCTGAAGACGTTGGGTCATTAAAACAATTAAGGCATCTTGATCTTGGTTTTAATCTCGCACTTGAAGAACTACCGGATTCCATCACTTGTCTATCCAACTTGCAAACATTGAATCTCAATGAATGTGGGTTGAAATTCTTACCTGAACAAATTGGAGCTTTGAAACATCTAAGATATCTCAACCTCGGCAGAACTATAATTGAGGAATTACCAGAGTCCATCACCGATTGCTGCAATTTGGAAATGTTGGATCTTCACCGGTGTAAAATCGAAGCCCTCCCAAGAAATATTGGTGATTTAAAAAGTCTAAAGTGCCTTGATATTTCTTTTAATCGGATTATTGAAGAATTGCCGACAACATTCGGAGCTTTAAATGAACTAACATTCTTTGATTTCCGTGATACTAGAATCAAAGAGTTACCAGAGTCTTGCGATGAGGGCCTCAATAGTTTGAAAGAAATAAGAGAATCTGCTGATTATAAAAGGTATAAAGAAGTGAAGAATTGGATGAATTCAGTGAAGCACAACAATGGCACTGTAGACTTAAGAGATGATCTTAGTCTCCCGATCCTCATTAGAGACCTAGTTTCTCGTCTAAACCTAAATACATACACATTTTCAGTGAGGCGCAACAAGGGCATTGGAGAGTTGGGAGAAGTCAATCTCCTCGGAGGAAATTTACAGATTCTAGATTTACAAAATGTGATGAGAGGTGGAGGAGCAGAAGCCCGACGAGCAAATCTAAAACTGAAGGAAAAACTTAGTGTTTTATCTCTACAATGGGATTGGGAATTA
>JAJJMA010189461.1:1289-18547 GCA_023529015.1 Papaver nudicaule | reverse complement strand
CTTTGAAGGAATTTTAAAATTCTACAAAGAAGTAATCAGAAGTTCATACGTAATAAGGTTTGAGCCATTTTCCATTGATTACCGTACCTTCGGGCTTTCCGTCCAAGGTAGCAATTTTGTAGTAACCGCTAAGCGCCGCTTTGGTCACCACATATGGCCCATCCCAATTAGCTGAGAATTTTGGAGCCGACATATCCTGCTGAATATGCTTGGCTGTCTTTAATACCAAGTCCCCAACTTGGAAGACTCTTGGTTTACTGCTTTATCATATGCTCTAGAAATCCTTCTTCTATAAGCTTCCATGTGAGCTTCTGCCTTCATACGCCTATCTTCGACAGTGTCTAATTCCGCAAACCTAGAACCAGAAATGTCGGTGTAGACCCCACTAGCCATGGCGATGCGTGCTGAAGGAATCTTGATTTCGGCTGGAAGAATGGCATCAGTACCATACACCAGAGAGTATGGAGAAGCTCCTGTAGAACTCCTTGGAGAAATTTTATATGCCCATAACGCCATGGGGAGCTTCTCATGCCAAGACCGCTGATTATCATGAATGGTTAGACTTAGAATCCGGATCAACGTCTTGTTAGTACTTTCAGCTTTCCCATTTCCTTTAGGATAATAAGATGTAGAACAAATATGATGAATACCATATTCTTGGAATAATTCCGCAACAGCTTGATTAACGAAAGACGAACCATTATCTGTTATGATATGCTTAGGAACTCCAAACCTACAGATGATACGCTCCTTGATAAACTGAGATATATTGACACCCTTGGTTTTTTTAAGCGGAATCGTCTCCACCCACTTCGTGAAGTATTCAGTAGTGGTTATAATGTGCTCATATGCTGTAAGGAATATGCGGGATTGATCTTTCCAATAAGATCAAGTCCCCAACTATAAAATGGCCAAGGACTGCTGATGGATTGTAAAGGAAGACATGGAGCGTGTATAAGGTTATTATGAACCTGACACTGATGGCATCTTCGAACAAACATGGCAGCGTCGTCTTCCATAGTAGGCCAATAATATTTTTCATTAACTTGTAAAAATAATTTCTTCTTACCTTGGTGTTCGCCTTCGTGCATTTCCTTGAGTATAATACTCTTTCTGGTTCTGCCAAACATCGTAACAAATCTCCACCGAAGCTTTTGCGGTACAGAATTCCTTCGTGAAAGACGAACCTTACTGCCCGTCTTTTCAGCCTTTCTGCATCCTTCTTCTCAGTGGGTAAAGTATGATCCCGGAGATATTGGATATAAGGTTCACGCCAATCCTCGACAGGATGTACCATTAAGGCCTCAGAATGATGCACAACAGATTGACACGTACTGCAGGATCCTTGTATTTCTCTAGATTGAGTTTCCATGGCGGGCCAGTAATATCCCAATCGTTGGAGTCGCCTGTAGAGAATAACTACTAGACTTTGTCCACATATTTCCTTATGGACGTGATGAATTCGTTGTTGGGCCTCAATGTCTCCAAGACATCTACACAAAGATCCATCCGAGTTCATGTGGTAAAGTATCCCGTGCAATAAGAAGAAGTTCTTCAAATCTTTAAGAATAACCTTCCTTTCTGACGATGATCGAGTGAGTTCATCAATGACAGGTGTCCTCCAGTCATGTATCTCTGACTTGCTAGTTTGCGCTTCTGCACGGTGAGAGTCGTTTCCATACCTTCAAACTGTAACTTCAAAGCCAATGTCGCTAGACAATCAGCATGCCTGTTATTAGTTCGAACAATATGAATGATGATGGCTTCATAGAAACGAGTTAGTAGTCTCTGTGCTTCAGCGCGAAAAGGAGCTAGAGTGACCTCCTTCAATGAGTAAACACCATTAATTTGGTTCACCAGTAATTTGGAATTGCCCCTAATTTCCAGATTGGTAGCTCCTGCTTGTTCGGCCAAGGATAATCCTATCAGAAAGGCTTCGTATTCCGCCGAATTGTTGGTACACCGGAAGTCTAATTTGAACGAATGTGAGAATACTTCGCCGGCAGGGGAAACCAATATTATTCCAGCTACTCCGGTATTATTACTTGGCATAGCTGAGCCATCGAAGTATAATAACCAAGTATCCTCCTTGACCAAAGATATTTCTGGGAATTCCCCCGGTACATCCTCATGTAAGGCAGTAGTATCTTCTCCTGGGAAGGCCGCGAGGAGATCCGCAACAGCTTGGCCTTTGATTGCCTTTGGGGCCACACAAGCAATGTCAAACTCTGACATCTGTAATAGCCAACGGGCTGGCCTTCCTAGCAGAGCCGGTTTGGACAACATGAATCTTATGGGGTCTGCTTTCGTGATTAGCACGACCCTGTTCGATAAAGGATAATGCCTGAACTTCTGGATAGCGAAGACTAATGTGGAGGGTAAAACCCCTCGGGACACGTGTCGGAGATCCAAGAAGCAAGATCGCGCCAGAGGAAGTATTAACGAAGCCTCGGGACCAAACCAAAGAAAGGTGGGACCGAGGACACCGAGCGAGGATTCAGAAGAAAGGGATTCGGACTCTGTCCCAAAGGCCGAAGCCCCAGAGCCATCTTTGGAGTACCGCCGAAGGAACCGCCTTACTCGACAAGGACTGACACCACCACGATTGAGTCCCTTGTCTTATTAGCTGTAAGCCACCCAAGCTCGGCCTATATAAGGCGAGCTTGGAGAACATTGTAAGGGTTGGAATTTTTGGGGTATAACCTAAGCGGCGAGAGAGGGATTAGGTATGTATCTCCTCTAGCTCCTTAGGATCATAATCCATGTAGTTGCAACACTGAAATACGATCTTTATACGTTTAGTCCTTTGATTAATGTCTTTTACATATCTTCGGTATTGTTCTTGAGGTCTTCGTACCTCGAATCATGTTTAAATAACTGTGTGTGTGAGTGAGATCTGAGGGCTATAGAACATCATGTACCTATGCAGATTTTATACGCATACAGTTTGGCGCTAGAAACAGGGATTGATTAAAACAACTTAGGGTTTGCCTGTGATTTTATGGGTTTTCAAATTTTTCATAGAATTTCTCATTTTTTCAAAGATCTTCAAAGCGTGTTCTTTAAAAACGCTCCAATACCTTAAACATCTAAAGATCCTTAAAGGCTTTAGCATGTTCAAGGGTTTTTATGAGCAAATCATCAGATGGTCAGGTCATCGTTTAAGGGTTTCAAACCTTGACATGGCGAAATTCATTTCAAGTATGGTAGTTGATTTTCATAATATATGCCTTAAAATCAGGATCGGCTATAAGAAAATGATTATGGAAAAATTCTTTTAGACCTATTTTTAGGGTTTTCAAAGTGCCTGCCACATTTGGAAATAAACTCTTATGCAGGAATCATTAGGAAAGATGGTTTTGGCTAAAAGACAAAAAATACAGTTAGGGATATATCTAAATACGACCTACGCTAAAAACTCGCACAATAAAAACCGTTGCAATGAACAGACTTACATGGCCGACATAGTACACTGCAGTAGTCGCCTTGGACCTCACGGGTTTTTTGTCTTCTGACAGGTTACAACAAGAATGGCTTCGAAATCTGACCAGGCTCCGAAGCAGCGAGTAGGATCTTCGAGGCAAGGGACCGGTTCCTCGAGGCAACATTACACCAGATTTTCAACGAGTAAAGGGTTATCACCCTAAGTAGCGGCAGGCACAGTCCAACACAGAGAACAAATAAACGAAGACAAAGTGTATATAGAGGGTTTAGGCCCAGGGGAAGAAGGATTCCCAGAGGCTAACGAACTACCTCGACAGCAAGTACAAGGAGAAAATGGAGAAAGCGACGAGGATGAAGATAAAATGGTTGTCCCTGACAACGACATACCTTTGCACCAGCCAACCGAAGAAGAAACGATAAGATCTCCACAGCTTAGAATGTTATCTTGAGAAACAGAAAGATAAAAAGGCTAAAAAAGCAACTAGCCGAAGCAAATAAAAAGTCAGCATCTAACTAAACTATTTTCAGGATTTTGCAAAATCTTGCATAACAAGACCAATGGAATATATACATGGACCTCATTTATTTGCCACAATTGATAGAATCACCCAAATACAACCGCTAAACAGATCACTGCACTTCGGAGATCCAGTCAAGCCAAAAGGACCGGTGCAGGGGGTAGGGACCATCACCAAGACAAAACAAATTTGGATCCAAAGAAAGCCCGAACCACTCTCGAAGAAGGTCCGAAGTACTTCGGGTGATGCTTCCAGACGGCGAGAAATATATTTTTACAAGCAGACTCGCCTAAGAAAGTCCGAATCGTACTCTCGATAGTATAAAAATGACAATTAAAATACGAATAACCCAGGGGAAAAATAACTTTCATATTTGGAAAGGCTTACAGAAAGGTGCTTTCACGAGTGCCTCCATGGTGCCCTCGAACAATGATATCTATGGATTCAAAGAGTAACACCCATACGCACAAAAAACGTCACATTAAAATTGGTAACACTCAGCGAAGCCATAAAACAACCACGGCATCCTTCAAAAAAAAAAAAAAAAAAATTACGCTAAGAATTTATCACTACGGATCAACAAGGGGTAGAAAAAAGTTTTCAGAAAAACAAAGGTATTTCAAACAAAATACATACACCTCGGATCACATTAATTAAAAGGATAAATTCTTCGGTGTGAACATTCGGATATAAACAGTAGAATTCATAAAATAGACAACGAAGATGCATTTAGAAAGTAAAGATTATAAAAAACATAGCAACTACTCCGAAGAAAAGGTGTAAACAACACTTAAAAAGAGAAAAAAAGTACATCAATTTCTCCTATTCCTACGTCTACCCCGAAGCCGTCCGGCCACGGTACCGCGATCTTCGTCAAGACCATTGAGCAGATCCACATCAATAATCAGTACATTGGCAGGAATAGCAGCAACATTCTCCTCGGGGGTGGCAGCCTCCGGAATAAGATCATCAACGACTGCAACTGGTTCATCGACCGGCGGAACAGGAATAAAAGCGGCGGCAGACGGACCTACATTATCAATCTCCTCTTTTACTTCAACCTTCACACTCATCTCATCATCAGAAAAAGCGAGTTCCTCTCCCAGCATCAACAAAATTTCTTGACTATGACGACGAAAAAACAATCTCGTTTCATACATACGACAGTCATAGGAAGGACCACCATCTTCTCTCATTCTCTGCTCCCTCCTTCTCTCATCACTCCTTATGAGATGACCGAAAAGACGAATCACCTTATCAGGGTTACTTTCCCTTCTAGAAGACCCAACACTTGAGAAGTCGGTTCCCATTTCCATTATCATTCGAATCTGTTCTCTCCTGTTACTTGGGTCCATCCTGTTGTTTCCTTCCTCCATGGGCGCTTTCCCTCTGTCAGTCATTTCCTCTTAAAAAGACGCCTGGTCACAAAAAAAAAACAACAACCAAACAAACACTGCAAAAAGCAATGGGAATATTTAACCTTTTATAGTAGTTCAGGGCACCACCTAGTCGCCAAATCTAATCAAGTTACAGACGTTACAATTCGGAAAAAGTAAAAACTGCATTAAGGATTCCCTTGATAAACGCACCAATACTTTAGGACGCCATAACCGCACATTACCCAATAAAGTAGTTACATACCTTTTACAACTCCCCACGCCACTATTCAAACTCTAGCGACGGAGAAACCAACCGTTGGCACCATTTAGAACAAACAAGTCAGCATACAACATTTATAATACAAAGACTTGGCAAAATCAAAATAATCTATAAGAAATATAGTACCGAAGAAGAAACAAACAGGCAGCGAAGCATTGAGTAAGGCTAAACATGCCACAAAATAAAACACACAGACTAAGACACAGTCAATAATAACACATTCGGAAACGGCACAAGATGTCAAGCAAACCACAACAGCGACCGTAAAGCAGGAGACGACCCTCAGTCACAGCCACACCGGTCACAGCCACACTCAGCAGAAGAATCCTAAAGTATAAAAGAATTAATAGCTGAAACAACAGGAATGGCAGGCACCAGGCCAGACCAACGTCCCGACAACGGAGAACAATTCCTCGTAGCAGCGGGTTGCCTCTAGACTCCGAACGAACAATCGAGCGGGTTTAGCGAAGGCAGGAATATTCAACAAGAACCTTTCTGGGATGGGCCGTCCGTCATAGAAAAGCAACTCGGGAATGACGCGAAGGCCAGAAGGAAAAAACCCCAGTGGAAAGGAAGCATATGAAACACCTCGTCTAAGAAAACAACCTTTTATGTAAGCTGCACTTGTAGAAAGATTGAATAAATGAAAATCGCACCCTTTGATGCAGCTTCTTCTGAAATCAAGCTCCAGATCCTGCCAGGACGGGTAAAAAATCCCACTTGGCAAGGCATAATTGCAAAGGCTTTAACGCCAAAAATAAACTGGCCATGACGCCATATCTCCTCTAGTGCCTCGTCGCAAAATAAAAAGGCTTTAACGCCAAGGCAAAAACGCCAACAATAAAAAGGCTTTAACGCCAAGGCAAAAAACGCCAAAAAATAAAAAGACCTCGAACAGCAGGCACAGAGCTGATGACCATATAAATCGTAAGGTCCCTACGAGTTATAGGGCACAATCCTCTACCCACAAGATACCCCTTTAGCGGTGGGCGCCTTGGATCAAGGCTATATAAGCTGATGATACATTCACGAACACTACCACACGACCACGGGGACCTCTCTTTCTGAGGCGTCGAGGGGATAATAAATGGGACTAACATCTACCTATAGCGGTGGGTGGAACCCCGAGGCAGCTGCTTCGTTCTCAAAACAAGTAACGAAGTACGCAGCCGAGGGACCCCTCTAAAAATAAAAATAAAAAAACCCAGGGGGGGGGTGTCAAAGATATAGATGGGTCGAACTTTAGGCTGCGATAAGAGAAAAGTGCCATGTCTAAGCTCCATCCTTGACCGGCACTCCCCCATTGTGTTACTTTATTATTGAAAAATGGGCATCCGTCATAAGCCACTACATTTTACTTAGGATAAAAATAGGTTACCAGGGCGCCACCATGCCCTCTAGGAAGATAAGCAAATATCTTCGGTACCTACCTAACGTACTAAGGCAAAACGGATGCCTACGCTATCAATAGCCAGTGTTTGCTTGAAACCAGTGCGAGTAACTCAAAGCCTTTGGGAAGGGTGATCCGTATGCCCCCACTAGCTTGGTTCACTATCTCCTACATCGAAGTAAGCCTCGAAGTTGCACCTCGAGAAGATATAAGAGCCATCGATAAAAAGTAATCTCCCAATCCAAATGAATAAACAGCAAAGTAAATACAACAGCAACAAAGAACAGAATAGCATCAAGAACAAAAGAAACAACAAAGGCACAAATCTGATATCCAATATACAAAAGCAGCAACAAGAAATCAAAAAGGTGACAGGAGGAACACACTCCCTATTTTACATCTTCAAACAATCCTTTTACACAGTATCGTCAGAATTAAAAGTACCCTGGGGATTATTTTGGGGCGGAACCAAAGGCTCGCTGCCATTTTTCACAAGCGAAGGCGAAACTTCGGGAGACCTATTGGCATTAAACTCATCCACCGGATCCCGAGCTTCGACATTAATCCTTGAACCATTATCAGAGGCATCGACGAAACCAACATCCTTTAGATTGTCGCCAGAAAGCTCGTTACTCGCCTTCGGTTCCTCGCCACCACTCCCGCCGTCTTCTTTTGGCTTTTCACCTATGATCCTGTCAACTATCTCCGATTTCTCGGCATCAAAATCATTACTCCCCTTTTGCTTCAAATCAATAGATTTATCCTCCTCACTTCCAGTTCCACCATCAGTATCGCTACCCATTTCTTCGAGATCCTCTTCAAGCTTCGCTGCTTGCAATTGAGTCACTATTAACTTAACATCCTCGGATGAAATAAGATCTTTATCAGACTCTAGTAAGGCGTCAGGATCCTTCAGGCCGTTAGGGTAATAAGGTGGCCGCATGCCCAAATTCCTAAACAGATATCGACCATGCTTACGACTAAACAAGGCAATCCGTGCAGTCTCTCCTCGGATATGATCGTTAAGCTGCGAAACCTCTTTACCTAAATCGGAAATCTTGACATCCTTTTCCTCACACACACCACGAGATAGACGTAGCTCCACGTCAAGCTTCGAAGCTCGCTCTCTCTGAATATCCATACCTCGGGAATAACCATCTCGCTCGATCATGGCAGTCTCAAGGCGTTCATTCAAACCCTTTACGTCCCCTGTAAGACCACCGTTCTCCTGCCGTAGGAGCTGATTGTCCTTGTCAAGACGAGCAATCTCAAGACTCTGGGCGCGAACCAGACCCAGCAAGTACATTCCATGATGCTTTTGCTGAAAAGAAGCAAGTATAAGATCAAAACAGCAAAAAACACATAGGGCAAAGACAACCAAGAAATAAACTCACAACTTCAATGAATGACTGATGATGAGTAACTGCTGAGGCAAGAGTACTCCTATTCCAGGAGCCAGAAAAAACTTGAGAAAGAAACTCGGACACCGAAGGATCTAAAGGATGAGGATCTCTCGCATGTGCCTTCAGATGATTGGCTAAATCATCGGCATACGGACCAGGAAGAGAGCTCTGCTCTAAGAAATTTTGGGCCTCGGCATATGAGTACGGCCTCTGAACAAAGATATTAGGAACCGAAGGAGTACCTGCAGTAACCGACGTCGCTAAAACCAGAGAAGAGCCAATAAGAAGATCATTGGAACCATATTCATTCAAGTTCATATCGGGCTGGCCAGGATTGGAGGCATTATCACCAGAAAAAGAAGAAGAGGAAGGTCCCTGCGAGGGTACTACAATTCGGGAAGTCGGCATTGCAGCTGGTCCACGAAGAAGGCGCTCCTTCACGGGACCCCTTCTTAATCTCTTAAAAATCTGAGGCCTCATCTTCGGTCTCTTCATCATCCACCTCTTCCGCAGTCACAATAGACAAATTGGTTAAGCCTTTGTTAACAACTTTTGTGCAAGGCCCCTTTGGTAATACAGCAGGGATGGCGGCTTTCACACCTCTCTTCTTCGGAACCACAGTAGTGCTCCTCTTTCGATTCGGGTCACACAAAGAAAACTTCGCAGCACCATCGTCAACTGACAACACCTCGTTCTGCTGAAAAGCAGTCAATTTGTCAGGCTCTAAACAGAGGCAGATATCCATACCTATTGCGTAGCTGAGGCAGGAAGTGTTTATCACCTGACTAATTCCCCCTTCCCAGCAGAAGCTGACCCCGAAGATCTTTTCCTCTTCTTATTCGAATCGTCGTTATGCTCTGAAGCCTCTCGGTTGTTCAACTTCCCTTGCTCCATTTTCTGAAAAAACAAGAAGGCACATGAGCGAAATGATTCAAAAAAAATGATTAACGAAAAAACAACTCCATCTTACCCTCATCTTGACAAGAGCAATCTTTTCCTGAGACTTCTTACGCTCCGCTTCGGAGAAGTAAATTCTGTAGAAATCAACAACAGGAAAATCATGCCCATCCTCAAACTTCGTACGCTCGACTCTCCCCTCCTCATCTTCGTAACCATAGAGGACGGGACCTTCGATGAGCACGGATTTTAAAACCACACCTCGTCGCTAGAATGACGAAGAAGCGTGTTTGTCTTGGACTCAGAAAGATCTACGTCACCCAGAGCATGAGAAGAGTCGGCCACTTTACCTAAGCTATCACTCCAGGGAGCTTTCTCCTTGAGCAAAGTTTTTTCTACCTTGTAGTACTTTAAAAAATTCTCGGCAGTCCAGAAATCTGGAGAACGTTTAAGCTCCTCGGGAAGTTCCTTATAATAATGCGACTTGCCCTCCGAGCGAGCAACCCATTCGCTGATAACCCGAATAGAATTTCCAGTCAATTGCATCACACCAGAAGGAGGGGCGATTTTGGAATAAATCTCATAAAAAGGGGATTTGACGGATTGTATAACGGAATAGGAAGACCGGCACCGAGTTGTTCACCGGAAACGATCAACCTTCTATTGCTACACTTTTGAGCAGAAAGCAGTACATGAGACAGAATTTCCCTACCCAAGCTTCGATAAGGAAAAGAGTTTGGTTAAACCCATAAATTCGCGCCCTCTCTTCCCAACTGATTTCCTGAGGATCCACCATTTTCCGAGGCAACACCTTACCGGAAGAAGTACTTTCAGAAGCCTGAAATAAAAGAAAAGTTAAAAGGAATAGCAAACAAAGACCAAACAAAATGGCGGGGGACAAACCTCAAAAGCTTACCATGCCCAAAGAAAGAATACAGTAGAGAAAGGTTCCAACAGTCAGGCGTCTCGGAAAGCGATGAAAAAAGGGGAGGAAGAAAGAGGGAAGAAAAGGCAAGAGAAAGCGAATTTAAACAAGAAAAGGACGTAACCAGTGCAGTAGGTAGCCGGTGAAAGAAAGGCGAGGGTTTCGAAAAGCACTTAAGATTACGTGTGTCAGTTAAAGAAACCGAAAGGGGGACACGTGTCGAAGAAGACGAGGCGCCAAGGGTTTTCTTCTCCAAACCTCCTCGATCTTCGGACAAGAAAAGAGGCAAACTGTGGAGGGTAAAACCCCTCGGGACACTGTCGGAGATCCAAGAAGCAAGATCGCGCCAGAGGAAGTATTAGCGAAGCCTCGGGACCAAACCAAAGAAAGGTGGGACCGAGGACACCGAGTGAGGAATCAGAAGAAAGGGATTCAGACTCTGTCCCAAAGGCCGAAGCCCCAGAGCCATCTTCGGAGTACCGCCGTAGGAACCGCCTTACTCGACAAGGACTGACACCACCACGATTGAGTCCCTTGTCTTATTAGTTGTAAGCCACCCAAGCTCGGCCTATATAAGGCGAGCTTGGAGAACATTGTAAGGGTTGTAATTTTTGGGGTATAACCTAAGCGGCGAGAGAGGGATTAGGTCTGTATCTCCTCTATCTCCTTAGGATCATAATCCATGTAGTTGCAACACTGAAATACGATCTTTATACGTTTAGTCCTTTGATTAATGTCTTTTACATATCTTCGGTATTGTTCTTGAGGTCTTCGTACCTCGAATCATGTTTAAATAACTGTGTGTGTGAGTGAGATCTGAGGGCTATAGAACATCATGTACCTATGAAGATTTTATACTCATACAACTAAGGATAGACACGCCTTCTCTACCTTCGGGTAGCGGAGTTCAGCATTCTTCAGAGTACGAAAAATGTAATATATTGGATATTCAACATTATCGTTACCTTCTTGTGCGAGGAGTGCTCCAATAGCGGTGTCGCTTGAGGATGATATCATAGTACAATACCAATAACCCCACCAGCACGTAAACCCATTAATCTACTTCATGTCGACATCTCCTTGAATTCCTCGATATCATGACTAGGTGGTACACGGTGGAGAGTTAACAGAGACGCATCCTCGCGGATTTCCTCTCAAAATACGACTCGACATCCGAGTCTCAATGAAAACCTCGGAAATACCGCAGCTCCAGGACTGCCCAGAACTATCTGAGAGGCATACAACAGCCTAAACACGCTTAAACAAACCGCACTCTAAACACATAATGGTCTAATATACCATGGATAAGCACGCCATGACTTCAAGTACGCCATAGCGCAAGCACGCGTACCATGACCAAAGTAGCGTAGCCAGAACGCGCTAGCTGAGGCAAAGTTGGCCTTCGTCAAAGGCCAAAACCGTGGCGCCATGAACCATGGCGCCATAGGAAAAAAAAATTGGCCTAGGCCTTAGCCAAGGCCGTGATATCCCGAGACTAAGGCGCCATGAAAACTCAACCTTGGCCAGAGCCAAGGTGCCATGCTATGGCGCCATAACCATGGCGCTATGAATCCCCGGCCTTTGCCAACGGCCAAGGCCACCCCTACACACCTACTATGCATGTCTACACTCGTGTTGGCTACAGAGTCATAGCCACACAAGCCTACTCAAACTTAACACAACCATGCAATATCTGCATACCACTCGAGATATTAAAACATCACACGGGGGGATAACTTTAGGGGTATTGGTCTGGCGGTCTACGACAGTTGAAAGAAACTGATGGAGATGATGGACAGTTACGAGAAGGTGGTGCTGAGTGGACATGTTCTACACGACTCTAGCAGTTACAGAGCACAACTCATGTCCTCCACTCCTCCACTCTTCCACGACTTCCACCTTCTCTGTCGGGAGATCAGGGTGAGTTCAACACTATAAATAGAGGCTTCCTCTATCTTCCAAGGCAGAACAACTAGAATACGGAAAAACACCAGAACCTCAGAGCAAACAGACCTGAGTATCCAACACACTTCTAGCCTTGGAGATTTCCGGTCACTTTCACGACGAAGATCTTGAACTCTTACACCCAAAACACTGATCTCAAGTTTCTTTCATTGTTTCCTTCCCTAGATCAACCTCTATCATCTCTGTGACCGAAGCAAGACGTGAACGGCCATTGACTTAGTTTAGGCTCGTCTTGTTCGACTTTGATCTCGAGCACTACGAAAGTACCCAGAGACGGTGCATTGTTTTCCAGGTAAAAACAGTTTGTGACCACAGTGGGAGATCAAACTCTCGGTCCCAGAAGATTTTCCTTGGGGAGACGGCTACTCTAGGGACGATGGCGCAAGAAACTCATCTTAATACACCAATCCACGTCGAGAGCTTCACCGCTTACGACAAATCAGCAAAGGAGGAGGCTACCCTTCTCATCGAAAAGTTATGCGAGCTCCTCCATTTTTCAAAGGGACAATGTGTAGACACGTTCGACGCTCTTAACCGCATCGCTTTCGAAGCAAACCTAACTCCAACCATACCCATGATCTCCGAAATTTCCATAACAGCTGATACGCTGACGCAAGACATCACCTTCACTGACAAGGATATGATGGCTAAAGAGGGACACAACCGCGCTCTCTACGTAACCGCTCACATCAAAGGTACGGAGTTCAAGAGAGCGCTGGTCGACACCGGAGCTGCAGCCAACGTAATCTCCCTCAAAACTCTAAGGATCGCGAGAATTCCTAAACAACAAATAGTCTACCATCCCATCATAATGAAAGACTTCGAGGGGAACAAGACAAGTACCTACGGACACGTCAACTTGGAATTAAAGGTGGGACTCATCCACACGCAGGCTAAATTCTACGTGATCGAAAAGGAACCAGAATACCACATGATACTGGGAAGGCCTTGGCTACACGAGAACAAATTCGTCGCTTCTACTTACCACCAGTGCTTGAAAGCGGTTCTAAACGAAGACATCGTCCGTGTGACTGCATCTCTCTCCCCGTACTCATCAATATACGATGCCGAGTTTGTAGATCCGAAAGACGAAGCATCCCAGTGCCAAGACAAGGTCTACAGTGTGCCACTCCCGAATTTGACATCCCTAGAGAGACGCGACTAACAACAACAGTCAGGCGGAGACGCGAAACAAGGGGAAGGAGGGAGTAAGACGGCAACGCACAAGAGGACAGGAAGTTTCGTAACGACCCGGGACCCTAAAGGAAGAATGGTTTACCTCCGACGTCTGTTCTAGCAATTAGCAGGGGAGACTAGTCATAGCTCTCCCCGCCACGGAGAATGTAACTACAACGAACAACATGTCGAGGACGAAGTCCAGGAGGCGCCTCCACAACTGCAAGATGGTACGGCCTCTACCTCTGATGTACTCGAGACCATAAATATCGGAACAGAAGAGTCACCCTGACCTATCTTCATCATCTCAACTTTGTCGTCAGAGGAGCGCACCGAATTCGTGAACTTGCTGAAAGAATATCAAGACACGTTTGCTTGGACGTACGAGGAGATGCCAGGACTCGACGAAAAACTGGTGACACACCACTTTTCAATCACCCCGGGTTCTAGACCAGTCAAGCAACAACCGAGGAATTTCAGACATGATGTGGAGGAACAGATAAAAGTCGAAATACAGAAGCTGTCGGCAACATGATTCATCAAACCAATCCAACACACTACTTGGCTGGCCAACATGGTACCCGTCAAGAAAAAGAACGGCCAAATACGTTGCTGCGTCGACTTCAGGGACCTGAATAAGTGTTGCCCGAAGGATGATTTCCCGCTCCCAAACATCGACATGCTTGTAGACGCTACCAGTGGGCCATGTTCTCCTTCATGAACGGGTATAACGAATATAATCAAATAAAGATGTACGATCATGATGCCCCGAGAACGGCATTTCGGACGCCCCTCGGGAATTTCTACTACACAGTTATGCCCTTCGGTCTGAAGAACGCAGGAGCTACTTACCAACGAGCAATGACAGCCATCTTCCACGACATGATGCACAAGCAGGTCGAGGATTACGTGGACGATATAGTCATGAAATCCGAGACTAGGACATCACACATAGAGGTTTTACGACGCGTATTCGAAAGATGTCGGGAGTACAAACTGAAGATGAACCCTTTGAAGTGCGCCTTTGGAGTTTCTTCGGGGAAGTTTCTCGGGTTCCAAGTAACTGAAGAAGGAATCAAGGTCGACCCATCCAAGACCCAAGCCATTACCACCATGCCACCACCCCGGACGGTGAGGGAACTGAAGAGCTTCATGGGTAAAGTATCCTACATTCGACGCTTCATCTCGGGACTTGTTTAATTCGTGGCTTCGTTTACCCCTTGATGAAGAAAGATGCCACCTTCGCATGGACATCCGTCCAACAAGAAACGTTCCGCAAGATCCAGCAATTACTCCTATCACCGGCAGTCATGAAATTTACCGCACAAGAACGACCACTACTCCTCTACACTGCCTCGAGCGACATCGCGATCGGAGCGCTGCTAGCACAGGAGGACGAAGGAGGATTCGAGTGCCCGGTCTTCTACATCAGCCGTACCCTGAAGGACGCGGAACTTCGATATCCCAAAGCTGAGAAGGCGTGCCTGTCTCTGGTCTTCGCGGTACAAAAACTTCGACATTATCTCTTTTCCAACCGAGTGGTCCTGATTGCGAAGGCGGATCCCATCAAATATCTCCTCTCGAAACCCGCCTTGATTGGGAGACCAGCCAAGTGGTTACTACAGATGTCCGAATTCGACATAGATTGAGTATCTCCGAAGGCTATCAAGGGGCAAGCAGTAGCCGACCTTCTTGCTGCATTCCCGGGAGAAGACTCAACGACTCTACACGAGGAGGTACCAGGAGAGTTCCCCGAAATAGCGTTGGTGAAAACAGACACATGGCTTTTGTACTTCGATAGATCCGCTACCCCAAGCGACAATACAGGAGGAGCTGGTGTCGTCTTGGTATCCCCGACAGGTGAAGTGTTATCCCATTCGTTCAAATTGGATTTCAAATGTACCAACAACTCGGTCAAATACGCAGCCTTCCTCCTGGGACTATCATTAGCTAAGCAAGCAGGCGTCACACACCTCGAAATTAGAGGCGACTCCAAGTTACTGGTGAATCAGATGAACGGAATATACTCTCTCAAAGAAATCACTCTCGCTCCTCATAGGGCTGAAGCACAAAGGCTGCTGAACCACTTCGCTGATGCCACTATAACACACACCGGACGCACTAATAGTAGACACGCCGACTGCTTGGCAACCCTGGCGTCCAAACTCCAGTTCAAAGGGGAGGAGGAGACTGTGACGGTGCAGAGACGGACCGTCCCCTCAACCTGGCTGACGGAGGACGAGCTCATACCAGACAACGACTGGCGGACACCCATTATCGAAGATTTAGGTAACTACACTACCGCGCGGAAACTTGGGATTAAAGAGTTAAAACATTTCTTTCTTTTCCATAGAGTGTTATACCATAGAAACCCAGATGGGTCACTATCACGATGCTTGGGAGGACTCGAAGCACAACAACAACTCAAATGTGTTCATGATGAAGTTTGCGGGCAAACTCTCGTCGTGACCCTATATCAACGACTTCAGAGACTTGGCTACTATTGGCCAACAATGGAGGCACAATCCCGGGCCCCACAAGAGACGTGTTCCAACTGCCAGACCCCTCCTCATCAACCCGAAGCCTTAGTATGCCAACCTTCCGAGGATTGGAGGGAACCTTTCATCAAATACCTCAGCGAAAAGACCTTACTAGCGGACCAACACGTAGCCAGCCGTCTGATTAAAAGATCCAGGAGGTTCCTCTATCACGAAGGAATATTATATCGTAAAAGCTACGGAGGAAGTCTACTCCGCTGCTTGTCGGATGAGGAAACCCCACATTCTGAAAGAGACACATGAGACCGAACACCAAGGGAAGAGGAAACTATTTCTGCAGATTTATGAGAGGTATTACTGGCCGACCATGAAAGATGATGCGTCGTCGTTTGTGCAGAAGTGCCACAAGTGCCAAACTCACGGGAACCTCATCCACACCCCGTGCCTGCCACTGCGATCAATCAGTAGCCCCTGACCGTTCTACAACTGGGGACTCGACCTCATTGGGAAGATCAACCAACCTTCCTCGAAGATCCAAGAATATATCATCACCGCGACAGAGTATTTCAGCAAATGGGTGGAAGCAATACCTCTGAAGAGCACAACCGGTGTCACGATCGCGGTATTCATCAAGGAGCACATCATCTGCAGGTTCGGGATCCCTAAACATATTATTACAGACAATGGGACGCCATTTGTTAACAAAGACGTGGCAAAGTTACTCCGAAGGTACGAGACTTAACACATTTGCTCCACCCCATACTACCCTCAAGGGAACGGGTAGGCGGAGAGTACCAATAAGACGTTGATTCGGATCATTAGCAGAACTGTACACGACAACCCAAGGTCATGGCACGAACAGTTACCCATGGCGCTATGGGCCTACAGGATCTCTCCACGAAGCTCCACTGGAACGTCACCCTACTCGCTAGTCTATGGCGCCGACGCCATACTACCAGCAGAAATCAAGGTACCATCCGCTCGTATTGCAGCATCAAGTGGTGTCCATTGGAATGAAGCCGAGGTGGATGATTCAAGGATAACAGAGCTAGACTCCCTGGACTCAAGACGAACCAAAGCAGAAAGACACATAGAAATGTATCGGAAAAGGCTCTCTCGAGCATACAACAAAGTTGTGAAACCAAGAACTTTTCAAGTGGGGGACCTGGTGCTGAAGACGGCAAAATACATCCAACAAGACGCCACGACACCGAAATTCGCTCTGAACTGGGAAGGTCCATATGTTATCTCTAAAGCATCTGCGAGTGGGTACTATAAGATAGTCACCATGGATGGAAAAGCAGAGGGGACTGTCATCAACGGCAAGTGGTTGAAGGCGTACTACGCTTGAAAGGGAGGTCGTTGGAGGATAAGAACCGCGAC
>JAJJMA010189457.1:8189-31248 GCA_023529015.1 Papaver nudicaule | reverse complement strand
GCGGAAATCGACCACATTAGTTTGACCCCAGGATTTTTCAGTCATCTCCGTCCCTGACACGCTGACCCATACAAAATCACCGAGAGAAAGTTTGTTCAGCTTCCTATGCCATTGACAGTGTCATGATGTCCCGGCTAAGGGCATCCATTCTGTTATGGGCTACCTTGGTTTAATTACTCGTTAGTTGGAGTAATTTATTATTAAACCGTTATTAGCAGTTAATGTGTTTTAGCTGTTGTGAGCGCGTGTTGGCACGAGTGACATCACGTTATATTTCCCTGCTCTGGACTGTTTTGGCCTCGTTGAGAAATCTTAATCTCATCTTCATTTCCTTCTTTCTCTTAGCTTTTCTTAGGCCTCTCTTGAGAGGAATCTCTAATTGTTCTTGCCTATTTGTAGTGGAAACACTACAAGTGGTATCAGAGCGGTCGATTTTGCGTGACTGGTTACGAAAATGGTTAGTAAAAAAGATATAGATGCATTGAATAAAAGACTGAAAGAAATCCTGAAGAATCATGAAGATCTGGCGACACAGGTGCAGACGAATCAGGAGGCTGAAAAGTTGGGGTGATGAGATATCTAAAAACATCTTAGATGGAGTAACAGTTTTGATGACTGAAACTAATGCTGACAACATGAAGAGGATGGACGAATCTCTGGAAGAGAAATTTGAAGCTCAGAATAAGCGTCTAGAGCAGAAGCACAAGAGTATAGAAGATTTGATGGAGAAAGCAGGAATTGGTGTGGGTAAATTTCATGAAGCTTCAGGTTCTGGATCTGTTCTACAAAGTGGATATGGTATTTTGGGTTCTGGCCCTAGAGGTAATACTTCTCTCAACTTTCATCAGTTTTCAAATCAACATAAGCCTAAGGTGGATTTTTCTAAATTTGATGGTAATAACTCTAGTTCTTGGGTTAGAAAATGTAAAAAGTATTTCATCATACATCCCATGGATGAGTTGTAAATATGGCTTCTATGTATTTGGAAGGGAAAGCAGATGTATGTGAAAAGCAGGGGTACCGAAATACTACCAAATTTTCGTTTGGGCTCGTGAGTCTTATGGTCAGATCTGGACGATCTCAAAAATAAATATCCAAATCTGTTTAACCTGAGTTTGGATCACAAGTTATCAGTCCGACGCAAGACAAAGTCTTGGTAAATCCTTTGGATGGATTGGGGACAACAATCAGGTTAACAATAAAATACTTCTTGTGTTTGCTTTAATTATATAATCAGAGAATATAATGCGGAAAGTAAAGCACACAAGACACCAGAGATTTTTTTAACGAGGAAACTACGACCTATAGAAAAACCTCGGGACCTCGTCCATATTGAACACCGCACAGTACAAACTGTCTACAAACACTAGCCTACTATAAGACTTCGGTCTGGGATGTAGCAGAGACCAATTCTAGCCCTCCAAGCGAATTGGCTACTGTCGCACTCCTTAAGTTTCTAGATCCTCCACAGATCGTCACGCACTTGATTCCCCTAGATGACGTCCTTTACAGGCCTAGGATTTTCTTTAACCGCTGTTAAAGGCTTGTGTCAATAATTCCGGCTTTGCAACCTCAATTATAAACTGTATGTTTGAACTGTCCTCTATCAGTTTGACATACACAAAGTGACTTCCTTCGGATTTCTCCAGGTCGTACGGAAATCTACTTAGAAGCGGGGGCTGAAAAGTAAACCATGTAAACTATGCCCAACTTGTCTCTACCTCAGTTGTAAAAGAATCACTTAAGAAAATTATACAACTGGAGCTAACTAGGTCTTACAACACCGAGTGCAGCCGTGCGTTGCTTCCTTTCAACCCTGTATGTAACGTATCAATTCTTAAATGGCCTTATTGCAGAAGAGAAGGACCGTAGAATAGACAAGAACGTGATCAGGTTACCAAGGTTACAGGTTAATCCGATAACAACCACAGATGTACGTTATCTCATACATGTGCTTCCAAACTCTCAAGAAAAGTCTTGATAGTCGTTAGGTAAATCTCACAGATGAACTGCTACCTAATAGAGGATGACTATACCACAACAAGCTTTCACCTAAGTGAAAATAGTTTACGATCAATCCCACAGAGAAACTTCACGTATGCTTGATGCTTGTGGTTTTTCGTCCTGAAACCCTCTATTTATAGCACTCAATAACATAGGTTGCTTAGGAATAAATCAACTAGTTACTTGTTCCACAAGTTTAGCAAGTTCCCGTGTAAAACGAACCCGTTACTTGACTTGCTGTAGATGGTGGATTTTTGAGCAAGGGTAAAAATGTTAAAGCAAGATAGATACCCGAATCTGCCAAACAAGAATATTCCATTAGAAGCCTCAGTGAAGGGAATCATGTTAAGATTCGCCAGGGGTAGCCACGAAGATGTCGCTAAGCCATGAAGATGTCGCTAAGCCATGAGGATATCGCTACGATATAGAGGCGTCACCTCGACGCGGAGGCATCGCCGAGACATAGAGGCGTCACCTCGACACGGAGGAATCTCTACGACATAGAGGCGTCACCTCGACACCTCGACACGGTCGCGTCGCTACGACATAGAGGCGTCACCTCGACACGGAGGCATCGCCGAGATATAGGTCGCCTCGACACGGAGGCATCGCTGAGACATGGAGGCATCGCGCAGTCGCATAGGCGTCACGTAGCCACATAGGCGCCGCGTAGTCGCATAGGCGTCGCATAATCGCGTAGGCGTCGCGTAGTCGCATGGGCGTCGCGGAGGCGTCGAGTCGCGGAGGTATCACAAAATCTCAAAGACTCAAAGAGACATGGTCACATCACATCGGCCAAGCGGGGTCACATGATAATAAGACCTTGAGCTGGGAGGCAACGCAAGTGGAGTGACTATCACATGACAAAAGAACAAAAGGAGGCATATTCTAGGGTGTGAATCAACCCACCGAAGTTCAATGGCCCCGCAGTACAAACAGACCTAGCATGCAACGTTCAGGCGGAGACCATTGTCCCTGGACGAGCTAGATCACTTACGAACAAGACGCGATGAGCACGTACAACTCCAGCCTCATCCAATAGTCTACTGAAAGTGCAATTACGATTAAATAATACTTATGTTATTTGATTACAACATTCTAAACAACAACGTGGTCTCTAAGGATCCTAGTCAAACAAAACGACGAAGTGGTCTCCAGGACCCTAGTCAAACAAATGGTGAAGTTGTCTCCGAGGACCCTAGTCAGACAACAATGATGACGTGATCCCTGAGGATCCTAATCAAACAACGATGATGTGATCTCTGAGGATCCCAGTCAATGATGAAGTGTCTCTAAGGACCCTACTCACAGGTAGATTAGCTCACGCTCATCAACAAGCCTATACACGCTAGTGACACTGATCCCCCACCTAACCAAGATGCTTATCCTCTTATTCACATATTTGTCCCTATGTGAATGACGAAGTGGCCTCTAAGGGTTCTAGTCAACGACAAGGTGATCTCCGAGGATCCTAGTCAAATTGGACGGATGAGATTGAACTCATCAACAAGTTCCCACCTGGATAGATGACTGCTTCTTTCATCAACAAATCCACATGCACAGGGGAGATTGAACTTACCAACAGGTGCACACTACACTTACACGTGCAAACCGCCCACAAGCTCACTAAGGAGCACGTCGTCACATACTCTAGCCACAAGCTCGATGTAAGGGCACACTAGGGAACTGCTGAAATACACAAACTAGTCACATGCTCATTCAAGGGCCCACTAGTTAGTACACGATTAGGGTTTTTCTTATATATCCCTACCTTCACGTGTTCGCACTACACTTACAACTGGAGGAGGTTAATAGTCCAGATAAGGTCTTCCTTGATAATCGTCGATAATATATTATCTAAACAAACTAGGGATATGCGTTATCCTAGTTTCTCCATAAGACTAGCTAGCCAAAGTCTAAAGTCCTATCTTTCCGCAAGAATAGTTATTCACGTGCTTAAAGACTAGGCTAGTCAACTATACAACTAATAGTCATCACCGCCTGGAGAAAGCTTAGTCAAGAGGTGCTCACCTCTCTAAGACGATCCGACTCGGCACGACGACAACACGGTCCACAACTACTTATTCGCCCTCGACGGTCAAATGCAATCAAGTGCAACTCATACTCTAAGATGACTTGACCAAAATCAGTCACTACCACATCGATATGGCACATACACGAAGGAAAGTTCGTCGCAATGGGGGGACATGCTCAAGGGTTATGGATTGGCCGTCTACCGCAAATGAAAGAAGAATTTTTAAAGGAAACGTGGGCTATTAACAAGGATGGGGAATTCCTGGTCTTTCTCTGATAACCAAACAGAGTCCTATATCCTCGCATCTCCAGATATGCCCTAACCCTAGCACTAATTACGGATCAGGTGTAACTTTTCCATTATAAAAAACTACCTCTATTCTCACTTTCGGATTCAGAACATTCCAAACTTCTAGAATAGAATACAAAGTATTTTTCTTTCCTGATGCTTTCTGGAGAAAATACTAACTTCATCAAGTTCTGAAAGAAAGTGAATAGAGCAACTATACATAGCCAGAAACACCATCATCTGTGATTCAACCTCTATTGAATTACATCTGATCCATCTTATTTTCCTCTGTTTCCTTCCCTTAAACCAACCCATATCCTCTCGCGGCGACTGAAGCACTGCTGGAACGGTCAGTCTGCCTGATTTAGGCCGGCGGTGTTCGAACTTGACCTCTCGCACTCACATCATACATCCCACAGACACACACCTCAGATCTGTCTGTTTATCGATCTACCCTCTTTATTGTTTTGACCTCAAAACATTTGGCGACCATAGTGGGAGGTTAACTTCTCAGTTTGCAGTAACAATCAATCATAATCATGGTGGAAAAAAGGAAAGATGCGGAGGCGAAGAAAGCAACCATCAACGCTGGCGGAGAGACCCATGGGACTAAGACGGCGATCCCTGCTGCTAATGTCGCTACCACTGCCAAACCGATAAACTCATCTGCTAGTGCTCTCATGAGAAACAATATTTTTTAATCTCTTCTCGACTATCGCCAAACGGTGGAAAATATTCATCCTCGGGTAATGTTGCGGGGAACAAAACCGCCATTCAGGTGATTACTCCAGTCACAAAGGGGAACTAGGCGCCTACATGGCTTCATCCTCCATCAAATCCCGCATTCTCATGCGTCGATCTCGCATCTAAATTTTGAAAAGCCTGATTCAAAGACAAATAAGTTTTGCTTTCCCTTGTTCCATTACGTACCTTTGATCGATCTCGTCTCTAGATTATCTGCTACGTATATTCATACTTAAGTTTCATATGCTCGATCATCTTCCTAATGGCATAGATAATATCATGAGCTAATCATCCTTGAATACGTACACTTAGTATGATTGCAGAAATGCTAGTCTGATATCAGAATATGTCACTCTTCTTAGATCTTATATACATATGCAAATAATGACTAAAGCTCCCGTTTTGCTGAATTATATCCTTTCATTCTCTTTGAAGGAATTTTGTTGGAGTGTGCGATAAGCACCTGAAGCCATAGCTGCTGGACAGGGTGAATGCTTATCGTTGCTACTACTCTTGCGAGAACACGTTGGATTGGGCGTACGTACCACCGATGCTACTCATACTACTGATTGAGTACAAGTTGTGGTGTACATGAGGTTACCGCTACTGCCTGTATAGTGCTATGAGTTACTATGGAGCCATGATGCTGAAAAAGTAGGCATCGCTGCAAATGAACGATACAATCAAAATAAAGCCAAATAGGATGATACACTACCTAGAAGTCTGGAGCTAAATCATGTGCGAGCCCACTTCAAGATTGCGAAGAACACAAGAATCCCTGGAGGAAGAGTCAAGGTCTTTAGAACTGGGGACTTGGTCTTGAAGGTTTCTAAGTGTACTTGCTATGATTCACTCACTGTACCAACACGTTGGGATGGGTCATACGTAGTTCCAAGGCCAATATTGACGGGTACTACAAAATCACCACTAAGAAGGAAAGTTGCCATGAATTGCAAACAAGTGGATTTCAACATTCTTCCGAATGAATGGGTGCAAACTCATTTACGTTTGATTTCTTCCAATTCAAACTACTCAATACCTGCTTCACTCAGAAAAAAAAAAGCAATAAAAAAGTCGTGCATCACTCACCTATCAAACCCTACTCAATCAGATCCTTCCACTAATACTACTTACCGCTTCTGCTGCGTACATTCCCTCTGGCGCATAATGGTACTAAGCAACTGCTTGCCTACATGGGATGACATCTTCACTGCCTTTTATCATGTGGCTCTCGCAACCAATTTAGCGTCTTCTATGATAAGTGAAGATAAGGGGTCGCTTGTCAAGATTCAACATATTTTCCAACTATCAACAAGAATCTGCTGCCTCAACACCATGTCAGAGGAGTAAGCGAAGGACCAGTAAGTCAAACAACAACAGTCCTCGTCAAAAGATTGTGTATACGGTTTTCCCATAAGCAACGTGAGGACATATTCATCACTTTCTATCATGAGGTTGCCACAACCAAGACTATCAGTGTTAAGCCACGAGAAGGTGAAGAGCTCACGGAGGGAGAACGCAAGACCAACATACCCAGCGGAGAAATAAAAAAGAAGCATGGACAAGATGTTCGTCATCGCAAGAGATGATAAAATACGATATCGGTATTATCTACGACATAATCCCGGTCGAAATTCTCAACACTATGGAGGCCTCTCGAGGTTACGCACTTTCTAACTATCTTCAAGGATCCAGAAGAAGACACGAATGATGTATTTGGATACTCTTATTGCCCCACTTCTCCACCACAATCTCTCTGGATTTCGTCTATGGGATCACCTGCAATGCCCTGTTAGACTAGGCCAAGTCGTGGTCAGAGGGGAAAAAACAAGATGGATGCTAGATGTACTGAAGATGACTAGACCTGGAGACTGGAGATGTCTCATGAAACTCACCAAGATCAACTCACAACTATCCAGAGTTGGCTCATGCCCACTTGCAAGATCAAGGCATGATGAGTCGACATCAACATAAGGGGATACTAGTAAGAGTGAGCATCAGTACGAGTCGGTCCCAGTACGAGTCATCTCCATCACAACCTCAACAGACTCAGAGCAATCTATGAAGCAACGAGTAGTCCTTCTCGTTGAGCGATTCAACCTTGTCATTAAAAGCCTTCTTCCTGGCTTCGAGGTCTTCACTAAGCTTTCCAAGGTACTCAGCTTCCTTCATCAAACTTTGACTGAGCTTTTCAAGATGTTCAGTCTCCATCATTGGAACGTCCTTCTCTTGATGAGCGACACACAAAGAAGGGGAGAGATCAGCTTTGATCGTCGCTTTGTCCTCTTTGATGCTCTCAAGACGTTGGCGGAGCCAACCGATATTAAATACGATCTTTTCATAGGTGGACATCACACTTTCCACCTACATAAACTAAGGTCAGAAACCTCCTTCAGAGACTTACTCTCCATCTCCTCTATCACTGCTAATAGTTGGTCAACGACTATCATCAAGATAGGACTGCAACATTCCACCAGTTAGGACGTGGCAGTATGGCCATAACATTCCCAGATCTTTCTATATATGAGAGCATATCGGTCGGCAATAACGAAGCCTCCCACAACTTGATGGTCGCGACTTAGAGACTTCATGCAAATATCAAAGGGAAGACCAGCTAGGGGATACTCAGGAACATGAGCGGTCGTCATCGCCTCTACCAGGATCATTGGAGGTAAGACCTGAATGTATCCCACTATGAGGAGAATCAACCGTACTAGTTTCCTCGCTGTCATCAAGGAGTACTAAGTGGGCATGACCAACAAAGCGTGCAATACTCGATTTACATTCAGAGAGCTCCTCGCATGAATAGATGAAGAATCACTATTGCTAGACATACTGGGGACTCAGATCTCTTGAGTTATTGATGGCACGGGGAATTACTAGCTAGTTCTTTGAATAGATTGGATATTAGTCTCATTCGGCTAAATTCAACTTGGTGAACTCATCAAGAAAGTCACGGGATATAACAAGTTTAAATCATGTCTCTAATGTTTAAACCACAATCATCAGTAGTTTTACAAATCTTGACCATGAAGTGTAGAATAGTTTGTCTGGTTTATTCCACCAGTATCTGCGTTTTAAGGAGTTCATCTTCTTAATAGTTTCAACTGGTAACTTAAAATTGTTCATCTGGCCTAGTGCTATCGAGTTCAACACGTATTTTACCATGACTGTACGTCCAGCTTGGGTCATATCTTTACGCCTCCACTTTGTTAACCTATTCTCCATATTGTCCACAAGTTCTTGAAATAAACTTTCTTCTTATTCTTAAGAAACAAAGGAATTCCAAGGTATTTTTCATTCTCATCCATTCTCTTGACTCCCAAACTATTGATGATGTTATTATAGGCAGTTGCATTTAGATTCTTGCTGAAGCTAACACCACTCTTCTGATAGTTTATTAGTTTACCAGTGCAACTACTAAAATCAACAAGAATATGTTGTAAGTTGGTAATATTCTTGTGATCAGCTTTTATAAACATCAAAAAGGCGTCCACAAAAAGTAGATGGCTTATATGTGGTGCATTCCTTGCAATACTGACCCCTTGGATTTTTTTTTTGTACTCACCTGCAGTCATTACTCTTGAAAGAGCCTCCATAGCTATGATGAAAAGATAGGGGATATAGGGTCTCCTTGTCGTATACCCCTTGTAGGATGAAAAAGAGGGCAATTTGCTTCATTAAGAATCACTGATATCTGTTAGTACTAATTCATTGATATATAAGTGAACACCATCTTTCTGAGAAACCCATAGCCTTCATAACATCAATAATAAATCTCCATTCAAGCCTATCGAAGGCTTTACTCATATCAAGCTTTAATGCCAGATAACCTGCATTATTTACGTTCGTAGTTCTTTTTAACTTGTGAATGACCTCATGTGCTAAATAAATATTTTCCGAAATTAGCCTCCTTGGAACGTAAGCTGATTGAAACGGAGAAATAACTTTATATAACACAATCTTAAGCCTCCTTGCCATTAATTTAGAGATAATTTTATATGAAGTGTTACAGAGTGCAGTTGGCCTATAGTCTAGCTGCTTTTGAAGGGACTTTTACCTTTAGAATGAGACGTAGTCTAGTTTGATTCATTTTCTTGTTAAGAAACTAGTAGTGAAGAAGCGTTGTACAAACCCAACCACATCTTCTTTCACTATTTCCCATTGAGACTGATAAAAACCCGGCGGGAAGCCATCAATTCTTGGTGCTTTCCATGGTTCTATATCTTTAAAGTATCGAGGACCTCTTGCTCCGAAGGAATATTTGTAAGCATGTTTTTTTTCAGACTCTGTAATCACTGAGGGGATGTTGCTAAGAAAAGAAGTATTTTGTAGAGGATATGAAGTACTGTTGACATCTTTGAAATGATTTGTCAACACATGTTGCAAGCTATCCCTGTCTGAACACCATGAGCCATCAGTTGCTTGTAGTGAGTCAATGTGATTTCTAGCTCTCCTTCTATTTGCATTCGCATGATGCATCTTAGAGTTTTTATCCGCATCATTGAATATGTAGTCATTAGCCCTTGTTTCCAGAAATCATGATTGATGTTTTTCCATTGCTCTAACTTAGCTTCGATCTTTTGGATTTCAGCAGTATGATGGACAACACCTTTCTGTTGTAAGTTCTCAAGCTGAGCATAAAGAGACTGAATGTTTTCATTAATGTTCCCAAAAGTTTTCTTTTTCCATTCTGCAAGAAATCTTCTAGTTGTACACAACCTGTGATCAAACTGGTGAGTTGCTGAACCTGCAATGTTAGCTTTCCATGCATCATGAATTTGATCTTTACATGATGGATTATATAACCAACAACCAAAAAACTTCCAGTTCTTGTAAGGAACTTACAATGATTGTAAAGATTAAGTAGTATTGGTGTGTGGTCAGATCCTAGCTGAGATAAATGTATTATGTGTGCATCCGAAAATGCAATAGTACAATCATTGTTAACTAATGCCCTATCCAGTCTACTTTTTATTCTACTTATTCCATATTTGTTGCTCGACCAAGTGAATGGTTTTCCTGTATAACCTAAATCAGTTAGACCACATTGATGAATAGTTTGTATTATGAAAGCTGACTTAGAACTAGATGAAGTAGACTTAGTATTTCTTTCATCACAAATATGGCTCAAGTTGTACCAAAAATATCTGTTACGGAATTATAGAACATGTGGTGTGTTGAAGCAGAAAGCGGAAGAACAAGTCATCTTATAATCTTTAGGGAGGGATACTTCTCAATTCATTGATCATGAGTCGGGAGAGGCATTTTCTTAATCCTCCACTTGACACTGCCTTGTGCTATACCTATTTCTTTTGGTCTTCTAAACTCAGATTCTTCATTCTTGCGGGTTACTAATTGCCTAGTAAAAAAGGTTACTATCAACAAGTACCTACAGAGAGTGATATAATATGCTGTAATCTGTGGATTCAGGAGATGCTCAATAAAGGGTGCTAAAGATAGTCTGAACAAGAACAATTAATTCTAGTTCAACTGCTACCGGATGAATAAACTGATACTTGTTCAACTGACGTTGTGTTTATACCCAGGGGCATGCAACCGCCTCACTTTCAAGGGTACTTAGACTGTAGGGTGCAACCTGACTATAATAATGACGCATTTATTAGAGATTTACTCATAGTTGAATATGATTGAGGTGTATGGAAAAATTAAGCTTCAACTCAATATAGATTTTAAAATGTAAGCAAAACAAAAAATAATACCTTTTGAACCTGCAACAAATCTACAAAATTGTCTTGTTTCTCTCTGAAATGTCACCGCATACAACACGTCATGATTCACTTAAATTAGGTTTTTCAGGTTTACGGAATAACGGGCATGGCACTGCCTTCATGTCAATACAAAGCGGCAAACTAAGGATCAAACATGATTCAGTATCTTCAGCAGCCAGATTAGCAAACAGGGAGGTAATGTGTACTTAATCAATCAAGAACAAGGTTCAACCAAAATCTAATGGTTTCTTTCGCAACTATGTTCTTATATTCAGCAACTAACATGAGATTCCAACTTTACTATGTTCAAACAGGTTAAGTCTATAAAGCTCAAGATTCAGGCCAAAAAAAAAGAAGCCAGAATCTTTGATTCACAACAAGGTTCCTATATTCTGCAACTAGACATATCATTCCAACTTTACTATGTACATACAAACTGGTCAAACTTCCATGAAAATCGTATGGCCTATACTGAAAGTCTCAGTAAACAAAAGATAAGATAATAAATATTATTAGCACAACCATAATAATAACATTCAATAATATAGAAGTATCGAAGTTAGAGGACCGGATGAAGACATGTAGCCTAAAAGTTCAGTTAATTAGCATAACTGAAACAATCTTAATCAACATTTAACGAAGTCGATCCCTAATAGACATTCAATCTTTCATTTCCACAGATGAAGGCATGTAGCCAAAAAAATACAAGTAAAGCGAAAAGAAGAAACCTCAAATTACTAGATCTCGAAAGGGAAGTCTTTTTCCATCACGATTCAAGTATGTTCATTGTTCAGTAATAGCTATTGTTGGTTTGTTATATGAGGTCGGTACTGTTTGCTGCTGGTAAATGAAGTATGATGCCTGAAGAATCTCTTAGCTTATCCCGAAATAACTCTCTCACTCTATCAGGCGAGGCCGTTTTAGAACGACCACTTTTCTCAGAACCATCGCATTTTTAACCAAGAAAGCCGGAAATTTGAGCTCAGCATCACATCCTACCACTTCGTGTATCCGGACATACCCGAGGTGAGATGGTAATAACCATCCTCCTTCTCAGTCATCTCCAATATGTCCCCAAAATTTGACTAGAGCCAAACAATCACAGTAACAGATATGTCACCTAGCGATAATAATACAAAATAAAAAACACCTAATATTAAGATGTAAAACATTGATGTTGTATTAGAACTGCATGAGCGACATAGCAGGCCAAATTGAAAAACAAGGAGCTTGGTTAATGTTACCTCCCTCGATGTAAGAACCAAAGGATATACATTATGATAAATCTTGAGTAAGTATGCTATAGACCGCAAGCAACCTCTTGTAAACCATATATCCAGCACCAAACCTCGTAGATTACAGAAGTTGGGTGGTTGATAGATAGGTCAGGAGCTCGTAAGAGAACCTTGGAAAGCAAACGATTTTTTTTTAAAATAATGTGGAAGCTAAAACTAAGACTACTTAAGATAGAAAGATAATAAAATATTTTAAATCAGATACTAATGAAGTTATATAAACGATCTCGTACTTGTTAAGAAGAACACAACTTTTGAAAATCTTTGATGACAACTCATCCTCATAAAAGCTAAGAACCTATAAGTTTGACTTGGCAGTAACTTAAACCATTTCCACAAATATGCATGTTAAGATGTTTAATTCATTAAACAGAGGAAGCACCCATACCTCAAGGAATCCAGGTGTTAATCTCATTACTTTCACCAGATACACCGCTCCTAGATATTTCAGCATACGTTTAACATACACATCTTTTTTCTCTGACGACAATTTTTCATATGTTTCTGCATTCTCATCTTCATTGTTCCCGCTGAGTCCCATAGAAAACCAAACTGCGGATAGTGGAAAATAAATTTCTAGAGAATAATCTTGTGTCAAGAGAGAGAAGGAACAAAAGTTTTTCAAATTTGAAGTACATAACTTGATAATGTTAGCCATAATATCATTTTGCTGCAAAACACGTCTAGGCCAACAAGTGGCTGCAAACTTCTTCAAGATGACATAATTAACAACTAACTTCTTTTAATTATCAGTTTGTATATCACAATCATATATGCGTGACCTTTCAAGAACTGGACAACTTGGAAAGAGTCTTTGAAATGCTTCTACGTTAGATACTGATAATCCAGTGAAGATAATTTTTTAAGGTGAGGTAACTTTATTGATCTTGGTAGTATCCAACACTTCTATTACCAGCTTCCTCCGTGATTTACAATTCAGAACTTGGTGCAGAATCTCATATACCGCTGATTACTAAATTAATTTTTTGGACATTGTACTTGACGGCAGCAAGGCTCCATCTGCCAACATCCATTATCACCGAATGATCATATCCAGAGTTCCTCCATTATGCAAAAAACCTCTGACATGTCTTTCCGAAAAAACAATACCATGTCTACAAACTTTACAAAACTATCTTTTTGTCTTCTGAAAATGACCACCTATCGAACTTCAAGAAAGGTAGAGATTTCCATATGTCAATCCATTTTTTCGACAGGACACTAGTCTAACTGTATATTTAGTATCATTGAAAGACAAGATATGGTCTACCAAGCCATCAGGTAAAGAATTGATTCTATCTTACCCTGATGCATTCCTTGTTTCTTCCATTGTTAACCTAAAACTGAACAATAAACTTTAATGAATTTAAACCCAGAAGTAAAAGATGGAACATAAAGTTCCCTAGAGTGTAGAAAATGAACTCCATTTTGAATTCTTGAAGTTCAATTTGAACCAAAAAATTTAATCTTTGCTGATTTAACATGATGAATGATGTCTTTGAGCAGAATTCAAAATTGTAAGAGAAATTTCTACAACTGAACCTTAAAATTCCCCAAATTTTTTATTCAAAACCCTAAAACTCCAATTACGTTGAGCATTACTATATGTAGTTGAATTAAAACCCATAAGTAAAATAATGTATAATTGATAAAAGAAAGCAATAAGGAGATTGCAAAAGATGAGAAAAAAATAAAGTTGAGAAGAAGAAGATTGATAAAAAGAGATGAGAGGTTTGAGAAGCTTGATAATTGACTAATTCTGATTGATAATAATAATGTATTATATATCTACAAGAGATGATAGCCTCTCTATATATAGTCTAGAACTAAGGATTCCTAAATTAAGATAAACTCTAAATAAAGATAAACTCTAAATAAAAGAAAATACTAGAAAGAAAGAATTTGGACTCTAAGCTTAGGCATAGAGTAGCCGACAAGTAAGCCATGGGCCCTTGATGTCCTACATCATAAAAGATGGAAACGGATTAAAGTATTATTTGAGTTTAGAAATGGATGATCTTCAAGTCCAATTTGAAGTCTTGAAGTGAAAAACAACCCAAAAATTCTAATCTTTGCTTTCTGATCACTCTAATAAACCTTTGGAATGTTTGTACAAGTACCTACTCATACAATCTTGATGATGTCTCAAGAAGACGAATCAATCTTGAACATAATTGAAACCCCCTGAACTGAACCGCAAAGATTTTCTTCTTACCGTGGGTGTTCTTCTTCTCCAAGGGTTTCTTTTTTATCTCCTTTACCCTGATTATTTCCCGAGTTATTCCCTAAATTCACCATTGTTGCTACAGTAAAAACATAGATAAAATCACCAGTTGGTCGATGAATTAGGGTTTATTTTCGTCGTTCAGTTTTTGTGTGTTTAGACAGATGGTCGATGAACAAATTAGTAATAGTTTTCGGGGAAATAGATACGACTTAAAAGTCGGCTTGGGATTATATAACCTTGATTTTTTTGGGTGTTTAGACCAAACTCGGACAGTCAGCCAACAAAGCCTTTTTTTTCCCTTAATTTATGAGCTCCAAAATCTTATTTTACTGAGTGGACATTAGTGATAAACTTTTTTATTGTTTTTTTTTGAATTCTATGAGGATGATTATATTTTTCATGTTGGAATGATTTAATAAGGGGAAAACAATATTTTTAGTATGAGACCCAATCACATACTAAAAAATGAGACCCCTCCTATATATATATATACGTGACAACTCATCATCAAAATATACAGTTGAGATTTTATTTCCAGTCAAACCATATATACCATATACAGTTCAGATTCTCTTTCTCAACAAAACAAATACTATTTTTTTAAATAAGTAATTTTTCTTATTTTTTAGTAAAAAGAAAATAATAAATATATATTATAAACTTATTTCTTTGTAAGCCTAAGACATTTGTGAAAGAAAGATTAAAAAACAAAAACCGGTTTACCATATTTTCTTTCTTTCTTTGTAACCCTAAAAAAATCACCATTATTAAACCCCTTTCAATAGTTTCATCAAATGTTTAGAATATCCATGATATTAAACATGTTTCAAATTCTTTATGTAATATCTCCTACTAATTCTCATAACTACTAATCGTAACATCAGTCAGTTTCAAATGGAAGTTTTTTTTAGATAACTTAGGTGTCATCTTTTGGAAATAAAGGAATGCATACGATGAGTATATATACGGGGTTTCATATTAGACGGACTGAGTGGAATGTGAAAATCTTTATAAAAGAGTTATTACTACACTTCTCTTACACCACTGGTGGATCAAACGGACCCCATTGGGCATGGTTCCCCTTATAGAAATGTGACCACTAGTTAACTTAATATGGTCGTAATTTTCACTGTTACTGCTATTGATGATTGGTTAAGCACTTAAACTTCAGTGTCGGAGCAGTGTTTAAATAGCTATTTCATGGATAAACAACATCCCCTAGTACATGATTGTCACTTGTAATCGAAAAGCACACAGACTGGGCTTTCCACTTTGAAGATTAAAAAGTGTGGCAGAGTCGGAATTGAAGATAAGAGGAAGAAATAATGATAATATGGACAAGGTACGAGTTCAGGCTTTAATTAGATTTTTTTTGTCGAATGCTCATAACAAACAAATCTGGTTTCGTTGGTTGTTGCATTATTCCTTGCACTGATGCACAACGTATGTTTGCTTGACTAGTAATAATCATTTGGTTGTACCAACTTATTGCTTCATGGATTTGGGATCTTCATTGCTTGGGGAAGCATTCTCTCATGGAAATTTTGAATTTTAGCCTACCATCCTTGTAAAGACTTATAAGCTTTTCCCAATAGAAGTTGAAAATTTGAGGATTTAGCTCTATAGAAAAAAAGAAGAATTCCATTTAGCTCTATAGAAAAAAAGAAGAATTCCAACATACTTTTCATCCTTGGAAATCTCCTTAAGTTTGAGCACTCTAACAATCAACTTACAATGTAACCAAAAACCATGAAACATCCCAAAAGTAATTGTTTTCAGGAAGACAAAAAAGTTTCTCTCTCCGAGTCAAGCTCTGCGAATCGGGATAACACTGTATTGCATAGCTATGGATTACAAAGTTTGCAGACGTCGCCAACAACTGTATATCACCTAATTAGAAGTATAACCAGCCAGTGATTCTCTCATTCAAGCTACTACGGTTTGCTCTTTCAACTTTAATACTTGTTATCCTCTGTTGTTAGGTCTCTGTCTGTTCCATTTTCACCATTCCGTTATTCTAGTTTGCAGTCACCAGCTTTTCATCTTTTCCTTTTATCTGTTTGTAGTGTTGGGAATTACTTGTGTCAGGTTTGGTCTAATTCTGGTTGTTTTCCCTGAGTTCTTGGTTATTTCTTGCCCTTTCCGTCCACAAAATCTTCTTCTTCTTGGGTCCTTCATCTTGCTTTGCACTTTTGGAGAGTTCAATACAATTGTCTTCTGCAATTTCGGCTGCATGCAACCTTTGCGTGATCAATCGACTCACTCACTACACCCCCAGACCACGATTCCAACCACGTCACTCACAATCACCTATCCAACACTCCGCTTTTCATAACCCATTACCATCTTCTCTTTCTGCATGGGTGGTGACATCCTCAATTTGGTTAACCCATTAACTTTTTCGGTTTTACCATTGTATCTTTTGTGTCTTACTATACAAAGTTAATCATTACTGGGATCTAATGTGGATAAAATACTCAATTCTTCGAATGAGAATTCCTCATCTGAGTTCACTCATCATCACATGAGACCCAACCTTATTCCTTCACTTTCCAATTCAGCTAAATGGATTCCTAAAGGCATTATCAAATCCAAACCTTTACAAGATACAACTAAAGAACACTACACGAATTCAGGATTTTACCAACATCAGCATTAGTCACGGTTTGCATTTCAGCAACGCGCATACGCTGTTGGAAAGCTCGTAACGTCTTCAATGGTTACTGAAAATGCGATCTGTTACAGTGCTCCGTGTTTTTGTTGGTGTAATTACCCGCCTACCCTCAATATTTGGGTGCACTTCCTAAGTTAGCCTCGACTTTTCTTTTCCCCGCCCCACTTTTGGGCTGATGAAATTTCAACCCCAGCATCGTAACAGAACCGGATTTTTATTTCAACGGATTAACTTAATACCACAGATCCGAAAATAAGAAAACCCAAAAGAAAATAAAAGAAAATCAACTGAAATTATCAAACCATTTATTATTTCTGAATTAGCTCAGCTGTATGTCCAACACCAACAACTTAAGCTGCCACATCAACTCATTTCTGTCGCTGGTTTCTTTTTCTCTACCGGATTCTTTTATTTCACCAATTTCTCTCCCTGCCGACGTCGATTTTGAACGGCAAATTCGTCGAGCACAGTGAGATTTAGCGTGCGGGAACTTCATCAACATCATTGAATCAATCAAATCTTCCATGAAATATCGATTTGGAAACTGGTTTGAGTTTAATCGATTTCTTATAGAAGGATTGAAACTGATTTCAAATTTTGGATCTGACGATGCTATATTGGTCAAGGTATTTCACTTGTATCCCTTTGAATTGGAAATTTACAACATCTATAGTCGAAACCATTGAGTGTCAATGATTAAATTTCTGGTTATAAGTATTGAAGGTCTGAATCTCTCAGATTTGTTTGCTGTTGTAGGATTTTTGTTGATTTGTCTGATTTTTGTGTTTGTTGATTGTCATTAGAAATGTAGATGTGTTTTAAGTTCATGGTAGTCTGTATTTCCATGTGATTGTAGGTGTGGTTAGTTCATATATTGTACTCTGGTATGATAATGTTACACTGAAAAGTTTACGCATTAGGAAAACAAGCTAAGAAAAGCAAAATCAGAAAAACAAGTATCCCAATTGATTATAGAGCTAGAGAGCATTACATTGCCTAGTGTTATATTGAGCAATGTAGTGCTAGTGTTATGGTGCCGAATCCCTTTCAGTTAATGACAGAATCTCGTTTACCACCAGACTACATTACATTTGCCTAGTGCTAGTGTCTATAAACTCAGCAACCCTATGAGAAATCTACCTACATTCCATCTGTTTATTGGTTGTTTGAAATTCTTCAACCAGAATTCTGGCTCTAGAATTTTGGCTCCATGTAATTTGGCACTTGAAGCAGGAGTCCCATAGAGTACATAACATTGCCTAGTGCTAGTGTTCTATAAAATCACCATTTCCTTCTCTGAAAATCACTCACTCTTTCTTCAATTCTTATCAGTGAAAATCATATTCAATACTTTCAATCTTTTGTTTGTTAATCATTCAGACTTTCATCCCCACTTTCAATCATTAAAAAAAACAAAGATATTCATATTCATTACATTAACAAATTAGTTCCATTAAAGATATTCATATTCATCATTTACAACCAATTAACAAGGGCTACTTCGCATCATAGCCCAAAATCCCCAAAACAACCTGAACTTTTCCCAAAATCCACCAACATAACACCTGAACTTTCCCCAAAACCACCAACCACCAAAAAAACATCAACACTTAAAACCGATAAATAACAACCTGAGCACACAAGAAGAGACAAAGACTACTACTACTACTACTACTACTACTACTACTACTACTACTACTACTACCTAATTAGCCGTCTTCGAGAGGATTTTTCTTCAAGCTTCAATAAATTGAAACCTCTCTCGAAGATAACAAAATTGATGAAGATTTACAGATATGGTCTGCAACGAGGGAATTTAGTCATCATCCTCGGCACCATGATCTGAGTCATCTCCCATCATGTGGTAATAGTCCTCAGGGTCAATATCATCATCAGCACTAGAAGAAGGAGTCCCATAGCCTTTCCTTTCATCATCTTCTTCTTCATTTTCCTCTGCATCCTCATCCTCCAACTCTTCAGACGCCTCAGATTCCTGCTTCTCATCAGATAAGGGTTCAAGCATGGTTCTAGCAAAAATCGCAGCGTATTGGGTTTTCTCCTTCCAATACAGACGGGAAAGTCTCTCCCTTTCTTTCTGATGATCTCTTTCATCTTCAGATGTTGTATCCTCTTCACTTTCTTCCATTGCTACTTGACCTTGATTCTCCTCTTCTTCACTTTCTTCTTCAGTTTCACTTCTCCTCCCATAGTGATCATCACCACCCATCTCTCTGATTTTCCTTGCCTCCCTCTGGCTTAACCATAGATCAAACTCAGGAGTATGATCAGCCATCAACTGAAGAAATTCCTCTCTCGCTTTCTTTATCTTGATTTGACTTTTCAATTCATTCACCAAGTTTTCCATTGAAATCCGCGACAATCCGAGAGCAAGTTCTTGCACGAACTGAAAGTAATCTTCAGCATTGTTTGCACCATTGTTGTTGTTCTGATCAGCATTGTTTGCACCATTGTTGTTGTTCTGATCAGCCATTGTGGTTTCTCACTTTTCTCTATAATTTCTCTAATTACTCTATATTTTGGTATACCTTTGCAAATCTCCTCTTATCTTTGCACCAAGATTAACGCGTCTATTTATGCACATTTACTGCCGGTGGTTATTTCCAATGAAAACGGTTCCTTTTCAGACACAACTCTGATCAAAAGTCATCTCAATTTCCATTTCCCTATGCCCATTTTTATCTCTTGAGAACACTCCTCCTCCCACGCGTTTCCAGCACCATCATTAACAACATTTATTATTAGTCATTACCTAATCCTATCATGTAGCTGTGGCTAGGACGGCTGGTCTAGTCTGGTCGTTTTCTATGTCCAAGCATGGGTCTAGGCTGGTCTATTCTTCTTTTTCTGCGTTTTCCTATGTCCAAGCATGGGTCATGGGTCAGTTTTATCGGTGCTGCTATTTGACACTCAATTTATCACTCTGTCTAGCACTCACACCATCCAGACCCTTCATATGGGATGTGTGGAACCCGTTCCTGTGTGATATGGGTCCTGGCTGAATGTGATGTACCAGTACTTTAGCGACATGTGTCTTTGAGTGCTAAAGAGAGTGCTAAAAAAGAGTGCAGTTTTATTTTCTAGTAATTTTTAGCAAAATGCACAAATTAGGTCAGAATACCAACAGTTGCCGGCGGTCAGAATACCAACAGTTGCCGGCGGTTAGAATATCAACAGTTCCCGGCGAATATCAACAGTTTCCGGCGAATATCAACCTGAATTTGAAGAAGTGGATGAAGAGAATCCGACTGATGAGAATGAAGAGAATGTTGAATTTGAAGATGGGGATTCCTGGTGTTGCTGCTGCTAATATTGTTGCTGGTGCAAATGCTGGTGTTGCTGCTGCTAATATTGTTGCTGATGCAAATGCTGGTGTTGCTGCTGCTGCAAATGATGACATTGAGATGAATTGACCTTGTTTCTGATTGAATATTTCAATTTAAGTTTCTGACATAGTCATGTTTTTAGTTCCTTGTTTAAGTTCATATGTTTTTGGGATGTAAGAATTATCAGTACAATGTATAAGTCAGTACAATTGTGGTTTTTGGTTTATTTTGGGATGTAAGATTTATCAATGCAAGTTCAGTACAGTTGAATACTGATCACAGAATTGAACAGAAATTAGATTAAACATTCCTACTTTGTTCAACATCCGGTACATTTAAAAAACCCAAAAAATGTTAAATCCTTTAGAACTTGTGCATTAACATTACATAAACAAGACTGCCATGTAATTACACCAAAAGTTAAATCATCCTTGATTGTCAGAAGTCACTTGATCCTTGTCTGCTGGTGCTTCAGAGTCATTTGGTGCTTCAGTTTCATTTGACCTCTCCTGTTCTCCAGCCCACACCACGCAGTCAAACTGCAAATATGGAAAATTGAACATATTATTGACAAGTTCTGTTTTCACATTTCTAACTCAGATTCACATAACAATCTGGATATCATCAAATATTAAAGCTACAGCCAATATAACCAATCGAACTTATGCAAATAACTAGGTGATAAAAATGACAAACAAAAAACAGAACACAGTAAATGAACACAAGAAGATAAACGAGACAATACCACAAGTGTTCTGCTGTTCGAGTAATGAGTCTGGATAAGTTGAACAATTCCCTACAAGCCAATCACAGAAGAGCCAATATTCATTGAATAAGTTGAAAATTACCAAAAGTATTCATTTTTACCCATTCACTAAGAAAGAAAACTATCATGTATACGTACCCCCAAACATTTCATTGAAGGATGATCAACTAGAAACTCGAGATCTCGAATCCGTTTATCCTTCTCTGCAAGCTCACGTTTAAGGTTCTCGAGATCTCGAATCCGTTTATCCTTCTCTGCAAGCTCACGTCTAAGGTTCTCGTTCTCGGTTTTTAACTTTGCAGCCCAACTAGGTTCAGGCTGACCACCCCAGAATTCTTTTGGCTTGACAAAGTTTCCAAGACATCGAACACGACCCTTTTTATCAGCTCCCATCACAGCTGCAAACTGAATCATTAGGCCCAGAGATAACTACTCCACTTTCAGGTTGGCTAGCCAGGTTTTGGTATTCCACCATTCGACCCTATACAGAGTTCATGTTCAAAATTGATGTAAGCATCAACTTTGATAACCACTTTTCAAATTTAAATGCAGAAAAGAAAGTATACAGTCATAAAAGTATACGTGTAGTTCAGCTGCCACGGGTTCCATAACTCGAACTTCTGATCCATCCAATGTTTTTTGTTTCTTTAGATGGGTCTCCTCAAATATTTCAAGCCGCTCAGGGAATCTTCCTAGTTTATCTTGCAACTGTAAAAAGAGTTTTGAGTAGACAATATTGTACATACAAGCTATATAACAAATCATCATAAACAATCTTAGTGCTGGGCATATGCTTTACCTCTCTTGCTTTTTCTATGTGTGGCTTACGGCCACAGGTGTGCTTAACTTTTTGTTTCAATATGTTCTGTACATTCTTAACAGCTTTAACCTGTGACAAAGAAACGAGCAAAGCACATTCCCATGATAATATAATAGAGTGGAAGTAGCCACACATAGGGCTCTAGTAATTCAAAAATCAAAACTAAGAAAAACCAATGGAGCAACTTACTTGGTTGTCCCCCTGGCTCCACAGTTCAACCAATGCTTTCCATTGATTCTTGAAAACTTGCTTAGGTCGGTTTGCAAGATTTTCTTCCAGAGTTTTTTCCTTGTCGAATCCTTTCTTTTTCATCTTGGACTTGTGATCCCTCCATGTTTCATTCAGTTTCTTACTAAGTAGTTTATCAACATCAACGTCCTCCGAAAAGCTGAATTTTTGCTGACATAAAAAAGGCAGATTACAATTTTTGAGATAATTGTACAACAACTCTTTAAGTAATAATGGCACACAATTACCTTGATTTTTCGTATTGCTTTCCCAGTTTTTTTTCCAGGCATACGCGACCAGTGAAACACTGATAATGGCAATACATTGCCAACAGCTAGATATCGAACATACTCAGCAAGTTGTTCTGCGCCCTTTTTGCAAGGTTTTCCCATCAACGTCTCCACTTGGATCTTCTCTCCATCTTTGAGGTCTTTAAGGAACTTCAACTTCCGATTCTTTCGCATTTTTTTTACGCGCGACAACACCATCCTACAACAAATTCATAGAAACAATCTTAGTGGACAAATTAATTCAAACCTAAATCATGTAATCATCCATAAATTTAAGTCTTAACGAACCCATATTCGACGTACCTATATTTATCTCTACACAAAGTTGAGGATCAACCAAATTTCAATTTGAACAAAACAGTTCTTAGTTAACATAAATCAGACAAATATCAAACAAATCTCCAAAAAACAATATCAAACAAATCCCTAAATCAGAAACCTGAAATTACTGAAGAAACCTCTAGATTCACCTCGAAATGAAGGAACCCTAGCTCCAGATGCGTCTCCAAGGAACCCTAGCCTCCAATTGGAAAAATTAGAAAGTTGGGAGAGAGAGATGGAAAACTGAAAATATCTAGCGACTATTCCCAATTTTATTGGCCACGTGTTGGA
>JAJJMA010189455.1:3484-18840 GCA_023529015.1 Papaver nudicaule | reverse complement strand
TTCACCGAAGTGAAAAGAGTTTACGCTACCTTCCCTAAGGACCTTCACGTATGCTTGATGCTTGCGGTATTTGTCCGTAGACACCTCTATTTATAACACTCAATAAGATAGGTTGCTTTGGAATAAAGCAATCAATTACTTGTCCCACAAGTTAGGGAAACCCTAAACTTGATAACCAAGTAATAGAGATTAATCTCAATTGGAATTCTTTTTAGAGTTATCTGCCAAGTGTTTTGTTAGCTCAAAAACACTTCAAGATAGAAATCCAACAGACCAGAGATAATCTTATCTTATTGACTCATTGAGGATCGTTAGATGGAACACAAAAGATATTCTGTGATAACCAAGTCCATCTAAGAGATAAAGGAGTTTAGAGTTTGACTAAAGTGAAATTCTGAATGAATATCCACTAAATCCGACACCAACAAAGTAACCGACATTCAGGTTCGCGTACTGGTTCGCGAAATGTTCAGCACTTCGAACTCAAAAGAAATCCGAGTTTTTGGTTTGCGAACCGGTTCGGGAACCGTCCGCCTGTCAGATTTCGTCAAATCTGGATTCCGCTGGAAGTACTGGCCTGAGCCAGAACTAGACGTTTGTTACGCCCTCAGCTGTGATCCATGGACTCTTTGCTCGAGTACTCCTTTAGATTCATCCATATCCAACTAACAGTTTGCAAGCAAACCATTATAATAGACACATGGCATCGAATCTGTCTCATTCATTCTTGTACTCACAGTATTTGTGGGATCAAACACTGGTCATGACACAAGGCCACGTTACACAAGAATACGATCTCAATCGCTATTATCACTACTAAAGTAGTCGACTATATTTCGAAAGAATAGAGAAACTAGAATAGAAGAATATCCATAAATTCATAACTCCTACTAACCTTTTGTCGATGAAGAATAATTGATGTCTTCTTTGTCTTCACAGTCTTCGTCTTCAAGGTCTCTACTACTTTGTCTATATCCCAATTCCGAAATCTAAACTCTAGTAGGCTAAATCAAGAATTGAGTTTTGACACCTAAAACTGACAACTAGCTTGACATACCAACGCTAGTGGATTTGACCGGACAATGCCCTAACAATCTCCCCCTTTGTCAATTTTAGTGACAAAACCAATTTACATATAGATTCAAATAATATACAATGAAGTACTAACCAAATGTAGTTCTTGATTTCTTGAATTCTTCAACTTCTCCTTTGAGTCTTGATGTGTTCATTAAACTCCTGTTGATGAATCCGTAGTCAGCAGTCACAACATATCCAGCTCAAACAACCATAAAGGTATCTTAGGCTTACGTGGGTTAGTATGCTCATCCCACATGTTGTTTGTGCGTAAGAGTAAGAATCTGAGCAAACTTTGAAGTTGGTGTATCAGAACTTCTAAAGTGATTCTACTCATTCTTGATACGAAGCTTGATCTCAGCTTTAATTACTCCCCTTACTTGATACTTTGTGAAAAGCACAACAAGTAAGCACATGATGTTCTCCCCCTATGGTTATGCACCAATAATGCAACCACAAGAACAAGAACCATATGTATTCTCCCCCTATTTGTCACAAAAATATGACAAAGTAGTTTGAGACTAGGGTTTCATACACCTATGAAAACAGGTGAAGCCAAGTACTCGCATATCAAGTTTAAAGATGGTATACTTAGGTAATCTGAACAAAAAGATTCCTGAGTTCTCACCTTTTGGAGAAATAAAAATACACTTTCTCCCAATATTCCACAACCATGCTCCCCAAAAATATTTGTTATTAAGCGCAAGTTCAATAAAGAACTCTCCCCCGTGTGGTGTTATTCAATATAGAACAACTGACAAAGACTAACATGGACAAGAACAATTGAATGTTATCCAGTTTTGCTTTGTTAATAATCTCTTTTCCTTAAAAAATCTCTGGTGTCTTGTGTGCTTTTACTTTCCGCATTATATCTCTGATTATATAATTAAAGCACCAAGTAGTACGTTATCCAATAACTGTATAGTTTAACTCCAAAGTCCCAACTTTGTCGAGTTGATCCCCAAGATCACAACTCCAGTTATCAGAGTTTGGATATTGATTTTTGAGATCGTCCAAACTTAAACCATAAGACTCACGAGCCAAAACGAAAAGTTGGTTGTATTTCGGTACCCCTCCTTTTTCATATGTCATTGAAGATATTGCAGGGAAGGGATCCTATTACCTCAGAAACATGCAGGGAGACACTTTGCAACACCCATGGAACGCCCGGTACATTAAGAAGTACTACCCATAGGGCAAAGGAGGAACAGGAGTTACTAGTCAGAAGTTTCACCACTCATCTTGTGTTACTTTCCACGAAGGACGCTATGGCGCAGTATATTAATAAAATGTCATTTTTTGCTCCAAAGGTGACAGCATTTTAAAAAGTAACAGCGATGTAAGTGCAATAATAAGTTTGCCAGCAGCCTAAGTGCAATAATAAGTTTTCCATGACAGGAGTATACCTGCTGATCACAGGTCATCTCTAGGATCCTCATTAATATGTATGAGGCGATGCGTAAGAATCCCAATGATAGAGATAGCTCGAACGTTGCCCCTAGCGGGAGAATCCTTCTCCAGGGTTAATGTCCTAAATCATCCCCTGGCCAAGGATGGTTGAAAGATAATGCTTAACCCAAGAAGGTTGAAATGCCTGAAAAAGTGGACACTAAGGGGAAGATCTCATGATCAACAAGGTTACCATTCGAATATATCTGATTACAATTAGACACTAGGAGGAAGATCTCATGATCAACAAGGTTACCATTCGGATATATTCGATTACAACTAGACACTAGGAGGAAGATCTCATGATCAACAAGGCTACCATTCGGATATATCCGATTACAAAAGGTAACAAGTAACAGAGGACAGGTACACGAAGGCAAGAAATGGCCAGGAATTCACCCAACAGGTCAAAATGCAGGTGTAAACAGGGAATTCCGAATAATTTCTTCCGTATGAAAGGGAAACTAAGGGACATCCATCCTCGGAAAAGCGATACCAGGGAAATGACACTCGGCTTCAACAAAAGCTTTGCAGTTATCACAGCAGAACGAGCGTAGGTGAGAATCAACCCCTCCGTTTGAGAAGCAACAACAGCGGCTACCTTAGCGTCAAAATCACTAAGCTGGGATTTCAAGAGGACAGCTTCGGCAACCGCAGTTTCTTCACGAGCCCTAGATTCCTCAGCAGCACGCCTATACTCTTCCGTCAACAGCGTAACAAAATTAAGTTCGGACTTCAGCTCTGAAACTCGGTCATGAAAGATTGACATTTGTGAACCCAAAGGAGGATCAAGATCTTTTAAAAAGAACGAAGACCAGTCCACGGGCTTTACGACAGCAAAGGACAAGGGGGAGGCGTGAGTAGCAGATTTTACCACTGACTCAAGAAGACCAGACGAAGAAAGGATGCAAACCTCGGCGGAGCAAGACAAAAGCTCAGCCGTATCTTTCATATTAACCTATGTTTCAAGAGCAGAAGAGAACTCAGGGTACTAGCTGTCCTGCACATCGGCGTCATCAGTAATATCCACAACTGCAGGGGCAGGCAGGCAACTTCGAGCAGAAACGTCATCATCACTATGGTGACCAGAGGAAACATCTTCGGAGCTATCTTCAACACCCGCGCTTACCCTAGAAGCAAAAGACTCCTCGGGCTCACCAACTCCGTCCACAGATTTTACGTCGGCCTTTGGTTTTTTCCTAGTAGCAGGCTGAAAAAACACAAAATCATTTGTCTAAGGCACGGGCAAAGGGGGACAACTACATACACACAAAAAGAACATATCAATCACCCATACCTTCGACAACGAAGTAACGCCAACAAGTTTGTTGTCAATATTTTTCACTAACCCAGCACCAACTTTCCTCTTTCGAGTACAAGTATCGTCACTAACACTAGGTGAAGGTACATTAGCCCTCGGGGACTGGCAATCAGGAAAAAGGTAAGCTATCAGAAGAAGAAAAATTAATAACAGAAACCGAAGACAAAAGCAGAAATACATACACGCGAAGGAGTCGGATTAAAGTGTCAGGCGACAAAGGTTCGATAGCGTGGAGGAAGGTCCTTCATCAAACGAGGAAGGAAAAGGCCAGGCTGGGACCGAGATTTCCTAAAACCAGCAACCCACTAACCAGTGACACAAAGAGGAGTGCGCATCCATCGATGATCACGACTAAGACGAAGCCTCTGATCAGCAGGAAAATGAAGACTAATTGTCCCAGGGATAACTAACAAGTCAGGGTCATCACAATCATCCAGCAAAAGAGGGACCTTGTCACGGATTCGCTTAGCATAAGGGGCAAATCGATGAGGTCCAACCGACCAAGGCACCACATTAGAGCTCTGAACAGAGTCCCCCCAGGTCAAGTTGAAGTTTTGAGGAGTATAATCTTCTCGACGAACCATTGCTAAAGAAAATGGGTCATAACATCTCATGCGAGTATGACCTTGAGCACGAAGCCAGCACTTATATAAAAGGCGAAAAAAATTACCAGTATATTGTTGTAAGCCACGAAGTTGCTGACACAAGGAGGGATTGTCTCGGTCAACGCAGACGTCAATAAAGAAAGTATCATCAGGATCGTACAAAGGAAGGACAAGACCAGCAGTTAACTGACCAACGGATATGAGTAAAGAATTCTCATCATAAGGAAAATTCCTAATCATATCCTCGGTTAGAACGTCTACATCACCATCAAAGAAAGAAATATCGAAATGGGTCAAACCAAAAGATTCTTTTATTTTGGCAAGACTCCAATGACGATAACTGTCATCTTCAGAAGGACGGAGGCGACGTAGTTCATAGTTAAGCTCTCTATTCACTCTAGCAGAAACAAGACCATCACCAACAGCGGGATGATTTTTCTCAAAATCACCAGAAGAATTCGAGAGACGAGCAAAAGCCTACAACGAAGAAGGAGTAGCTGAAGATACACTTGAATCCAAGCCAGCATTCTTCGACTTCTTGAAAGAAGATTTAGACCTAGAACTGGAAGGTTTCTGTGTCATCAGGGTTTGAAGAAAGCTTGATACAAAGGGAGGAAAATGAAGAACCAATGATCAAAGATGAAAAAGGAAGCATACAGGAGGGAAGTTAGAACTGAAGAAGATAAAGCTCACGACCCCAAATCCATCATTTATAGAAAATAAAAAAAAAAACACAAACTCCCACAAAACCACAAAAAGGCGTGAAAGAAGGGTCCACCATTATTTGAAAATGGCGGCATAGGCGGAGGTTTTCTTCCATAATTTCCCATATCAATAACTGAAAGAAAAGGGGCAAACTGTTAATGCATAATTTCGGATGGACACGTGGCGCCATCTCTGGCGGTTACGTATGGAGGCAACGAGAACCTCGAAGGATAAAAGCGTACCTCAGAAAAGCAACATCTCATCACGAGACGATGAAATCCAAGGGAGGAGATCGAAGAATCATCAACCTAGGATACTAGGAGAAAGAAGACACGTTAAGGAGTAGTCACACCGCATTTAATGTTGTTGACAGCAGGACAGAAGTTGTCTGTCGATAGGGGATTGGTCCAGCCATCTATGGAGAGCAGAAACCTCGACCAATGAGGAGCCAACAACGTATGAATACAGCAGGATCCTCCACATATTAATACGACGAGCTGGGATTGGATGATAAAGGCGGTCACCGAAGATGGACGATCCAACTAAGGAGCAGCAGAAGATTGAAGCAACCAAGGGTAGCAAAGAGCGAGGCCCATGAGAGTACTATAAATATCCCCCCTCATCAGCAGTTAGAGGGGTCGCAGAATTTGGAAAAGGATAGCTAGGAGTGAAAATACTTGGATGAACATTCTTCAGATTCCATTTGTCCTTTATCCATCAACAAATTGAAGTGACTTATAGTGTAAACCAGAAAAAGCTTTATTGATTTGAGATAATAGAACAACTATTTTACCCCCGAGGACGTAGGCACAAGGCTGTTGAACCTCGTTAAATTGTTGTGTTGATTATTGTTTTAAGTTTTATCTATTATTGTTAACTTTTTCGACGATTGTCTTCAAAGTGTTATCTTAATTACCGTCAGTATCCGACTTGGATCATAATAACCAACGATAATACGTTCAAACTTACGAACTAATCTCCGGTTGTTAACGAACAAAGGCCACCAACGACTAAAGCAATCAGACCACCAAAAGTATTTACTTGAAGTATGATATGGGAAAATTAGTATCAACAGATTTGCTCGACTTCAGGATGGGGGAAGTAGATGATGTGGGTGCTTCTGATTCTGCTACTGCTGCTGATAATGATGAAGAAGAAAATGAGGATGAGGAGGAAGAAGAAGCTGATGATGAGGAAGATTCCGAGGAGGAAGATTTCGAAGAGGAAGAAAATGAAGAATATGATGAAAATAGTGATATTATCGATGGAGATGAGGATGACGAGGATGATGGGGACTCGGGTTCCGAGAGTTCCTATTACTGATAAAGTCAGTGTTATAGCTGACATACATTTTTTGGGTTTGTCTCCTCTAATGTTGGGTATATAAACATTTTTTTGTATATTTTGGGATATTTTGGGGAAAGTGGTTGTGTTACCAGTAGTTATGGATATGGTGCACACACTGAAACTCTTAATTCTAATTGTGTGTGCGTTTTTCGTAACTGTGTCTAACAGCATATGGGCTGATCATGAAAACTGTGCAGGAGTATGTATGTGATTAACTTTTATGGATATTGTATCAACTCTGACCCATTTTTTGTTTCTTGGATAGTCAGAGTTTAATCCTAGATATTACTCCTACTTAATGTTCAAAACTGGAAGTGTGTTCATTTAGATATAGAACTGCTATTGATATATGGCAGATACTCTGGCCAAAATATGCAGGAAAACTGGAAGATCTTTTATGTATTCAGATATCCCTGCTAGTCAGCTTAATGTAATCAGGGAAAATCAATTATCTTGTAAATCCTTTGCTCAGTAATGTAATTTTCTTTTCGTTTAAAAAACAAAACTGCTGCTTTAGGCCCAAGGGGTTTGATAAGAAAAACAATGAAACTGTCTTAGTGGCATATATGTCCATAGGAAGATTATAACTCAAACTAGCCCAAAATGGGTTCTTTTATGGTTCTACAAGGATTCCACCTTGAGTTTGCCATAAATGGATAGGATCAGTGCAACTCTGGAAGATCCTGGCTCAGAGTATGGCAAACTAGAGAGTGGTTTGGAGTTCAGAGGAAGATTCTCAACTACATCATTATTTTCAACGGAAACAACAAAAACGTCTCAACTACATCACTATTTTCAACGGAAACAACATAACCGTCTCAACTACATTACTATTTTCTACGGAAACAACAAAACCGTCTCAACTACATTACTATTTTAGTGAGTGGTTTGGAGTTCAGAGTCCAATTGTAACTCAAACTTGCCCAAAGTGGGTTCTTTTAAGGTTCTACAAGGATTCTTCCTTGAATTTTCCATAAGGATAGAGTCAGTGGTTCTGTGAAAGATCATGGCTCATAGTATGGCAAGTTAGGGAGTGGTTTGGTGTTCAAAGGAAGATTCTAACTCAATTACTTGCCCAAAGTTGAGGATCAAACAAATTTCACTTTGAATTGGAACAAATCAGTTATTAGTTAACATATATAAATCGGTTCTTATAAAAACAAATCTCCAAACAAAAATATCAAACAAATCCCTAAATCAGAAAATCTCATATGCCTTTTGTGGATACCCCAAGTCTAGTAGGGCCTAATGGGTCTAAGATATACCTGTCTAGGCCCATCCAAATGGGCTTGGGTTGAAGGATCTTAGAGATCTAAGAGATAAGGAATGGCAATTATGTGAATAAATGGTTGAAAGGACACATGGCAACCTAAGGATAAGAGGAGATCTCTATAAATAAGACTCTAATGGGATCATTAGGGGGCGAATTTTGGAGGTTGGGTCATTTCCTAGGAGAGAAAGAGAGGAAGGGAATCGCTACCTCTGTGACTCGGATCGGATCTATATCTTATCCCATTCACAGTTGGCGACCACACCGGGAGACCGATTTCGAGTCCAGCGGAATGCAGTCGGCGCGAGAGACACCGAGCGCATCGAGGAAGAACGCCGAGCAGGTCTCTGGACCCGCCGGGGATTATGTCTTGCTAGAACACGAGCCAACAGACAGTGATACCGTAGACACAAGAGGAAACGAAAAGGTATCAATGGGAATCCCGAGCGCACAGACGGCGTTGACGCAGGGAAGTAAAGGGGGAATTGTACCATCTACTGGTAATCACACGCAAAATTTGAGTTTAGATGACCTGTGCCAAGAGTTCGTAGTGCAAGCAAAGAGACAACAACGATTTATGGTTTTGATACGACAGAAGGAAGACGCGGCCACGCTGGGGAGTACCGGTCCGGTCGACGGAGTTGCTAATGAGCCAAATATCACCGGAATTGTTCCCGGAAAACTGACACCCGCTGTTACAAAGAAAGCCCAACCAGAGATGGCGAATCCTGGCGCGTCAAGTGGGAAAATCTTTGAAGAAGATTTAGCCAAGTACATTGAAGAACACTATCGCGTAGCGAAACAGGATCATGGATAAAGCTCTCTCGACCCACCATATACAAAGGAGGTCGTTGCTTACAAATTCCCATCTGACTACACGTCTCCCAAGTTTAAAGTGTACACGGGACAGTGAAACGCGCGAGAACACCTGGGCTGTTTTCTCTCAGCAATGAACGAAAACGCGAGAGATGGGAAGCTATGTATGAAGGAATTCTCGAAATCTTTATCTGATACCGCGTACACTTGGTATGACAACTTAAAGCCTGGGAGTATAGCGACGTGGGAGGAGATGGCGCGTTTGTTTCTGAGAAATTCTTTTCTGCTAAGAGGCGGGTGACTACAGTTGATTTGGCGCGAACAACGATGGGAATCGACGAAGACCCCATGAAGTATATCACCAGGTTCAGAAGTCACGCATTTGAGTTAAGTGAAGATGTGCCAGAGGATAGTAGTGGAGATCTGTGTTGGGAGGATGACCGCCACGCTACGCTTCGCTCTGTTAAATTTTCAATTCCAGACGTTTGTGGAATTGGAGGAGGCCACGGCACGAGTATCTGACTGCCTCGGAATATTCCACCAAGCAAAGATGGAGCAGACGTGGTACAACTCAGTTAACTCATTAAACGCGGCAGTTACCAGCAGCGGGCCCGCTCCAGGAAACAAGCGCCCGGCACCATTCCAACCATACCAAGGTACAAGACCGCAAGGGGGACGAGGAGGAAATAATTTTAATAGTTAGCGCCCGATTCCACCACCCATACCCTGCACAAAGGAGCAGATCGAAAACCTCGTAGACCAATGGGCGGCTAACGAAGAAATCAATTTACCACCAGTCGTGGTAGACCTAAACACAGTCGACAAAGCGCACGAACGATATTGCCACTTCCATAGAAGAGTGAATCATTCTACTCTCAATTGTTATGGTGTACGAACCGGTCAATTCTGGAGGAAGGAAAGAGCGGGGGAAATCGATCTCTGATGACGGAAAATAGATAAAGATCCCCTACCCAAGCATAACGTTATGATGATCTCTCACGATCCACGGGATGAAGAATGGGCGCCTTGGGGAGACTCTAAAGAGGAAGCGTGTGAATTAACAATTGAAAAACCGGTATTTGAAGGAACGGATAGTGTCGCCTTTCAGTTCTCCAAGACCATCATTGCCCAACAGTTTTTCGATTCCCTCGGTTTTAGCGAGGATCAGACTAGAGAAGCATCCCAAGCAATCGCCGCGGTAGCCGCGGGGCATCAGATACTATCAAAAGGAAGAGTCACTTTCGATGACAGTGACATATGTATCCCCGGGGAGCACTTACGACCATTATACCTCACCGCGACTATCAATAGGCAACAGTTGAGAAGGGTGTTCATCAACGGAGGAGCTTCACTAAATCTCATTTCAGTGCACACCCTGGATATATTAGGAGTACTAAGGGGAGAAGTCAGAGAGCAGAAAATAGTGGTGCGCGGATTTGGGGGTCATACCCAGGAAGCGATAGGGATTATATGTCTTACCGTATTTGTCGGACCAATCAGGGCGTCTGTACCGTTACATGTGCTAGACCATCATACCTCGTTTTATCTACTATTGGGTCGCGGGTAGATACGAGATCACCGGGTTGTAGCATCTACTTACCATCAATGCATCAAAACTAACATTGGAGGTAAACAGTACAGGGTCCCCGCCACCAACAACCCCTTTGGACCCGAGGAGGCATATATGGCAGAAGCCGTCTTTTATAATCCGGCGGAGCAAAGTGAAGCGGCCGTGATAGGTATGTCTCGCACGATCCCCTTGCCAAAGTGGGAAGAAGAAGAAAAGATCTCAGTTTTCAGTCGTACTCGTTTGGTTACGCCCAAGGAGAAGAGGAAGGTCGAGGAGAAGGTGTCCGTGTTCAGCCCCAAAAGGTTAGGGACGCCGGCAGAAGCAAAGAGGCCGAAGCTAGAGTCGGAACCCCAGTTCCACCGCTTTACCACCCAGAGCGGGGGACATGTATATAGATTATAATAATCAGCGGAGGTGGTGCCACCTGACCAACTGCGCGAGGCGTTCACAAGCCAGGCGACATCATCTCCTGAAGAGGACGAGGAAGTGACAGCAGAGTCCTTACCAATAGAAGAGCCCAAGGAAATACTATCCCTAGACGAAATAGAGGAAATCAATATTGGAGACAAGGAGGAACGCTTGATCAAGATCAGCGCGTCGTTAGGGAAAGAAGAACGACAAAAGATGATTGAGCTGTTGAAGGAATACAAGGATGTTTTTGCCTATATGTATAGTGAAATGCCGAGTCTAGACGCGGAGTTGGTTGCCCACTCCCTGGACGTAATGCCACATGCCCGACCAGTTAAGCAAAGAAGTCGCACTTTCTATAAGGACGTTGCTTTGGCGATAAAGGAGGAAATTGAGCGTTTGGTAGCGGCAAAGTTCATTAAGCCTATAAAGAACACGTCATGGTTGGCCAATATCGTGCCTGTAATGAAGAAGAATGGAAAAATCCGCTGCTGCGTCGATTACAGAGATTTGAATAGGGCCTGCCCCAAGGACGAGTTTTCGGTACCCAATGTGGACATGCTAGTGGATGCGACCAGTAACCACCAAATGTTCTCATTTATGGACGGCTATAGTGGTTACAATCAGATCAGGATGAACGTTGTGGACGCACACAAGACGGCGTTCCAAACACCTTTTGGTTGCTTTTACTATGTGGTGATGCCATTTGGACTAAAGAACGCCGGAGCGACATACCAACGAGCCATGGTATCCATTTTTCATGATCTGATTCACAGGCAAGTTGAGGTGTACGTTGATGATATCGTAGTCAAGTCTCAGAAGAAGGAAGACCACATAAGCCACCTGCGGATGGTGTTTGAGCGTTGTAGACAATACAACCGGCAAATTCCTGGGGTTCGTGGTCACTAGTAGGGGAATACAGGTGGATCCAGGAAAGGCACAAGCGATACTTAGCATGGATAGACCCACCAACATGCAGGGGCTACAAAGCTTCCTCGGGAAGATATCTTACGTCCGAAGGTTCATACCAGGCCTAGCACAGATGATGGCAGCTTTTACCCCGCTTCTGAAGAAGGGATGTGCGTTTCAATAGGGACACACCCAGCAAAGCGCTTTTGAAAACGTAAAGAGATGTTTAACTTGCCCTCGAGTCCTGCGAACACCAATACCTGGTGAGCGCCTACACCGTTACCTGGCGTACACTTCCGAGGCTATAGGGGCGCTACTCACTCAAGATCTAGGAAACGGTCAGCTCTTTTCGATATATTATGTGAGTCGTGTTCCGAGGAACGCCGAGGTGAGATATCCGCGGATCGAGCAAGCCTGTTAAGCTCTGATCTACGCGGCCCAAAAATTGAGACCGTATCTACTAGCACACCAAACGGTAATAATCGCAGCGGCAAATCCCATGGTATAGGCTGAGCGGTCGTACTTAACCGGTCGTACCGCGCGATGGTCCCTACAACTGTCAGAATTCGGAATTCATTACCAAATACCTCGAGGCATAAGAGGACAAGCAATTGCAGACCTCCTAGCCGCGTTTCCAGGGAGCGATGAAGCCTGTATCCACGAGGATATTCCGGGAGAGTGGCGGAACTCAACGAGGAAGATTGATGCGTGTTGAATTCGCACAAATATACTTAAGTCCTAAACCTTCACAATATATGATAATATAATATAGAGGTAAGAACAAGTTCGTCCACGAAGGGGGGGGGGGGGGTTGTTTGTGGTTTTAAAACTAAAAGCAAAATAAAATAAAAGCAAGAAAATAAGGCGCAAATAATAGTATGAAGTGATCAAGAGAGGGGAATATTGGTTAAGGTTTCATCTTAAATTGCTTAACATGCATATGAATAATATATGGAGTTTCAACTAGTTCTATCATCATCAAAAGCCCTAGAATACAGCATCGTGAAAATATTCCGTTCCTAATGTCATCACACACCATAACGATGAATGTGTGAATACTACGTAGAGAATAACTCGACACCATGAGTAATCGCGTTCAACTCTCTAAGAGCACTAAGTTTTGTGAAATAGGCTAATCAATGCAATGAGCCACCATGAATGGCTCATTCAACAAAGGTTGTATCCTACATATGACTCTCGAAGCTATCACCACCTCAATAATCACATCGTGCTACTTATGAATAGGCTCTTCAACTATTTCGTATCTCCAAACCTAATTCTAGCAATAGATAATAACATAACCTAATTCAATTGGCCACTTGAATCAAAATATGTTCTATCTTAGTGTAATACATCAATCATACACTCATACATAAAGTAGAATAAAATCGATGATGAATATGAATAAGTTTAACTCCATAATTAAGCAAATCACATGTCTTGCAATTTAAAGACTACATCCTCAACCAATAAAAAGAATTTAGCTACTCATGTTGTTCTTGAAAGCAAAAGAAAACATAATTAAAGTGCTAGAAATCATAAAAACTCCCTTATGCAAAGCTCCAATCTTTCTCCCAAGGTTCCACCTCGAAAATTGTGCCCAAAACCTAGCTTTCGCCTTCCTCGGGAAACGTGCCAGAAAAACCCTTCCAAAATTGCGTCTGTGCGTGATACTCCTGTGAAAGTTCTGTCTTATTTATTCACAACACACCCTAAAATCCTAAACCAAAACAGTTTCCTAAACCTCATCTTGAGGCCCAACACCTTACTGGGCCAACTCTTAACCAAACAGCCAAGCCCACTCGCCGTTTTCCTTGTATCAGCACATGTGCAAAACGCACATTTGCTATCTTTCTTCCTCTTTTCCTTCAGCACGTGCAAGTTGCACGCTTCTCCTGTTTGCATGTGTGCGATTCACACGCCATCCTTCTTCTTCAGCTCTGTCGGAAACCGAAGACCGACAATGCATTTCAACTTTCCCAAATCTCACAGGTGAAAATCATCACCAGAAATTCCAATCCGAGACCAAACAAAACATACAATCATTCTAGATGAAATTCAAGCATGACCCATCTCCCTGATTCAACTCCTGAGCTCAATTTCAGCTTCAGATTCTTCCAGTTCTTCTTCGGCCATCAACGGCAGCAAATCCTCTCTGTTTCAGCTGGTTCTTTCCCAATCTATCATTCTGAGTTCAATTCAAATCCACAGTACAACCAAAACCCATCTGTTTGCTTCTCTTCCCCATCTTCTGAGTCTGAGCTCTATCTCTGAACCGTGGCAGTTCTTCTCCTTGCTCTGTATTGACCCCATTAGCTTTGCTTCGGTCTCTGATTCTCTGCTTGACTATCTCAACATTCTGCTTCATCTCCACTGCTCTACTCTTCCCCATTTTCCTCTGCTCTACTTCTGCTGTGTGTTTCAGGCACAAACCAGATCTGAAAATCTGGCTAACTTTATTAAAGATAAGGTTACCCCATAACGGCCAACTGAGGTTGGGACTACCCCGGTGCCTTGAGTATGTGGTGCCTCTGGACTGATGCTTGGCTGTCCTGAGTAGAATGCTTCGGGTGCTCCAGTAATTGTTTGATTTCCCCAATCTTGTACTTTTATCCTTCTTGTGTTCAAAGACCACCAACTCCATATGACTCAAAGTTATGAATTGAGTTGTATTTGCTTCATTTTATTAAATATAATTTCAAAATACCTGCAAAATAGAAAATGATTAAAATAAACAATGTATGAGGATTAAGTCGACTAAAGTGTGTCAATTTAGGTACTCTTGAATAGGTGTTTTGCACACCTATCAAAGATGCTTGGGATATGTATTTTGACGGGTCGTCCTACGGATCGTACGGAGGAGCGGGAGTAGTGTTTGAGACATCGCGGAAAGAATTGCTTTCGTTTGCTTTTAAGACGGACTTTGCATGCAGTAATAATGAAGCTGAGTATGAGGCATTCCTAATAGGCCTAAAACTCACCGACAAATGGAACTCTCATGACTACGTGTACATGGTGACTCCAAATTAGTGACCGGTCAAGATGGGGGTGATTTCCATGTCAAGGAGGAGCGCCTGGCACCTTACCGTGCGGAAGTATAGGAGAAAATGGCCAAACTAACTTGGTAGAATTGGAACATACGGGAAGAGCCATGAACAGACATGTCGATGCTTTAGCGACATTAGCAGCGAAAATCAATTTGAATGGCAAGGAGGAAGGCTCGATCGCTGTGCATAGACGAGAACTACCCAACACTTGGCTGCAAGAAATGAAATTTGAGAAACAAAATGACTGGAGAAGGGGATTCATGAGGGAACTCGGCAAACCCAAAGAGGAGAGGTCGATGTTGTTTAAAAAATTGAAATCTTTCGTGATCATCAAGGGGAAGTTCTATTACCGAATGGCTGGTGGGGCATTGCGCGATGTGTAGGAAGCAAAGAAGCGGAGAGACTCATGGCCAGAGTTCATCAGGAAACCTGTGGGCACTCGGGAGTGATTCCCCTGTACAAAAGGTTACAAAGGAAAGGGTTTTATTGGCCCGAGATGGCAACGCAAGCAGCGGCACTACATGGTAATTGCGCGGAGTGCCAGTCGCCCCCACAACCGTCAGAGATATGTACGATCGAGGAGATGGATTGGAGGCAACCATACATCAATTACTTAAGGAAAGGTCTATTACCGGGCGACGAGACAGAGGCTCTCGTGATAACAAGAAAAGCAGCGCGGTTTTTCATCACTGATGGAGTGTTATATAGGAGGAGCTTTGACAATGGAGTGGTGAGATGTCTAAGCAAGGAGGAAGCGCAGATAGTAATGACCAAGTCCCACGAAATAGATGATACAGGTGTATCTCCTTCTAGCTTTAGGAACTTAGTCGACCTC
>JAJJMA010189426.1:0-12154 GCA_023529015.1 Papaver nudicaule | reverse complement strand
TTACTTACGGATCACTCGAAAATCGCTTGTCTTCTTGCATTTTCACAAGCAAAATCATGTATAATTGATGCGTAGTCTACTAACGCAGACAGTTCATGTTCGATAGACAACATACCCAATCCATTTAATCTTTCTTGTGATATACAAGACCGAAGATAATTTTTGATCAACTTTAGTTTGGAAAACACCCTCTCCGTTGTTGCAACAGTCACTGGTATTGTTAACAGAATCCTATAAGCAACCCACGCATTTGGAAAAGAACCTGCATCCATTTGCTTTAAAAATTCCAACACTTCTATGGGTTTTTTTGTCGCATCCGGCATCATAGCAGCCATCATTTTTAATTCCAAAAACAAATCTGCACCATTGATATCACTTGATGTGCCGTTTGTCAGATAACTTTCAAGATTAGTACAGGAATTCATTAAGCTTGCATCATCCATGTGCCATATCTTACTAACTTCGAACAAAAATCCAAACTTTTGTTCGTATACCCGGAATTGCTCAAACCGAGTCCTTAGAGAAAAAAGAGCTTGATCCATTATGTAATTGAAAAATTCAATCCTAAATGATTCTGCAGGTGATCTACGTACTTCTTCATTTCTTGGCTCACCGAATGGCGTCTTCTTATAAATAAAACGCTTAACCCGAAACTCGGGTTCAATGCCCATCTTGGTTGCAATACCTTTAGCTTCATCTACTGATTCTTCGAACCCTTTCTGCCTGTATCTTTCCAAATAGGATATAAGTCCTTCTAATTTCTGAATAGCATCTTTTATATCCATATCTTCCGCTTGAAAAGTTTTGCTAACAGCGTTGACAGCAAATAAAATGTTATGCCAAATAACCATGCTAAGCAAAAACTCAAAATTTTCCATGTCTTGTGTAATAATGTTTTCAGCGTCATGTCTAACCTTTTCCTCTTCACAATTTTCTGCTAGATAAATCAAAGCTTCTCGTATTTTTGGGGCTTGTTGCCGTAACGCTTTAACACTTTCTACTCGACTCTCCCACCTTGTTTGGGATAATTTTTTCAGTGTAATACTCTCTGAACCTTCCACTGCATCCTTGAAAACCTTCCACCTCTTTGTAGAACCTGAAAACATCACATAAATACTTTGAATTGCACCAAAAAATGTACCTCCACGAGGGCTTGCCTTGACCATGTCGCTAATAGTAAGATTAAGACTATGACAACCACATGGAGTATAAAATGCTCGAGGATTTACTTGAAGCATTCTTTTCTGGACACCTTTATGTATTCCTTTCATATTAGCACCGTTGTCATATCCTTGACCCCTTACGTTGTCAATATCAAGCTGAAGATCATTCAAAGTATCTCTAAGCACTTCAAAAAGACCTTGGCCAGTTGTATCATCCACCTTTAAGAATCCCAAGAAGAACTCCTCCACTTTCACTGGAGTTGAAGATGTATTCACACACCTAATCATAAGGGTCATTTGTTCTTCATGACTAACATCCGGAGTACAATCTAGTATAACAGAAAAATATTTAGCTTCCCGTATCTTCTTAACAATCATGCTTTTCGTCTCATTGGCTAACCTCAATATGAACTCATTCTGAATTTTGTGACTGAGATAATGATAATGAATTTCCTTCTTTCGTATACGATGAAGATGCATTTTCAGAACCTCATCAAATTCAGCCGCCCATTCAATAAACCTCAAAAAGTTTCCATTGTTTGGTTCACCAATCTTTTCGTTATCTCCACGAAATGCTAAACTTCGCCTTGCTAGAGTTCTTACAAGGCTAACTATTCTCTCTAATACCTTTCGCCAATGTTCTTTTTCTTGATTGATTAGTTCTTGCATACCTTTGTCAATTGTATGAACCTTCTTCAATCGCATCTCCAATTCAGTCCATTTCTGCATACATTTGTAATGTCCATCAGAAGTTTCATGATCCTTAAGCTTTGTGGTTAAATTACTCCAATCTTGAGAACCTCCACTAGCTAATTGAACATTAATTCTGCGATGAGCAAACAACTTGCAACAAAAGCAATAGACTTTATTCTTGGTCATTGAATATACTAACCACCCTCTATCGAACTTCTCCCCATTGACAAGAGTTCGAATATAATAGGTGTTCGAAAAACATCTTTTACTAACTTTATCCCTTGGAAATTCATAATTTGAAACTCTTACCGGGCCATGTAGCACCAACTTGTCTCTCAAAGATTGATCAATGTTATCCCAATTAGCTGGATCATAAATATCTAAAGCTTGATACTCGGTATCGACTTCATCTTTTCTTACTCCATCCATATAACTATCAACCAAACGGTCCAAATATTCCTGGTTTGCATCATTCTCGTTTGCGCTTCCACTAGTGTTGTTACCATCATGCTCAGGCATTGTTGCTTCTCCAGGTTCATTATCGATTGGCATTGTTGCTTCTCCAGGTTCATTATCGATTGGCATTGTTGCATCTCTTGGTTCAGTATTTGTTGGGACTGTTGTTGTTGCCGCAATGGGTTTAAAGTACTTATTTATGTCTCCTGCTTGAGATTCTTCGAGTTCATCCAATGCTCTTTCTCTTTTACGTTTTTTGTTCCCAGGAACATGCTTCCGAGTTGCAACAGGAGGCATATTGAGTTGAATTCTCAACACTGCAGGAAAGAAAATTGAGAAATCAATTAGTAAAACAAAAAAGACGAATTTTGTGTACAGTAATCTGTTCTAAAAATTAATGGGTTAGACCAAAACAACAATAAAATCATGAACATCAATCATAATTCATTAAAGGGTTTAATCAATTTTGTTCTAAAAACTAGGGTAAGAATTATAACAATAGAAATACAAGTAAACAAGATGATATAGAATCAAAGAAGACAAAGAAGACAAAGAACTCACCTTATCAATTCTGATAAACCCCTAGTTTTCCTTCTAGTTTTCGTTCTCCAGACAAAAACTAAAAACAACCGAACAAAAATTACAAAACACAGTAGGAAACGTGTTTTTTACCTTTAGGTTTTACTTCCCTTGATTTTATTTTGTAACCCCTTCAATTTCTTTTGTGGCCCTTTACAAATTTTTCATTATAGGAAACTCCAAAAAAAAAAAAACTTTGTATTAACTTCATGTAAATTGTAGCCCCCCAGATTTTGTGGCCCAATTCACCGAATTGGTTGCATGGGCCCAAGGCCGGCCCTGCCTTCATGCAGCAACGGTAGCTTTACCCCAACTGATCTCAACTTGGTTTTGTTGTAGATGTAAAGGGCGAGCTGGTGGCCCTGAATATAAAACGCTGTCTGCATTAGTAATTCTCCACTATCATGAAGAGACAACCCTCGGTGAAAATATGTGGTGCTTCAATAACTTGTGATTCAACTAAAGTGGCTGCCCTCATATTTCCTTTAGAAATAGCAGAGGCCGCCTCCAGTAATTTCCGTTTGCGACACTTTTGAACCTTGTACTCTTCTTTTATTCGCCCCGGGATTTGGCAAGTGATGATTTGAGTTGTAATTTGCTTCATTTTTATAACATGACTTCAAAGTACCTGCAAAATAGAAAACGGGGTAAAATAAAGAATGTATGAGGAATTAGCCGACTAAGGTGTATAAATTAGGTACTCTTGAATAGGTGTTTTGAGTACCTAGCAACGATTTTTCCTTTCAGCTTCTCCATTTTGCTGAGGTGTGTTAGGGCAAGCGATTTGATCAATAATGCCACGTTATATTCACCTCCATTGTCACTCCGCAGAACTTTAACTTCTGTATTGTATTACACTTAAACCATTATATAAAAATTTTGAAACAAAGAATTCACTCCACCTTTGGTCTTCATTAAAAAAACCCAAGTCATCCTAGTACTGAAAAAGCATGGGTACCGAAATACACAACCAACTTTGTAGGTTCGTGAGTCTATCGTAAGGTATGGACGATCTCAAAAATCAATATTCAAATCTGTATAACCTGAGATGGATTGTAAACGATCAATTCCGACACAAGACAAGTCTTGGTGAATCCCTCAAAAGGATTGGGAATTAACTGCAGGTTTATAAAGTACACTTGTGTTGCTTTAATTATATAATTAGAGATATAATGCGGAAAGTAAAGCACACACGACACCAGAAGTTTTGTTAAAGAGGAAACCGCAATCCAGCATAAAAAACCTGGGACCTAGTCCAGTTTTGAACACCGCGCAGTATTAAGTTGTCTACAAACACTAGCCTACTATCAGACTTCAGACTGGGTTGTAGATGAGACCGACTCAAGCCTTCCTAGCGAATCAGCTATTATCGCATTCTTTACGTCTCTTGGATATCGCAAGACCATGCGCACTTGATTCCCTTAGCTGACGTCCTTTACAAACATAGGAGTTGCTTTAATCATTGTTAAAGGCTTCTGGTACTCGATCTGCTTTGCAACAGAGAATACCGGTGTCCTATTTGTCCTCTAACAGGTTAACACTCGAAAGTGACTTCCTTTAGATATGATCAAGGTTATACGGAAATCTACTTACAAGTTAGGGATGGCATGTAAATTAAGTAAACAATGCCTAACTTGTCTCTACCTCAGTTATGAAAAGAATCATAGAGAAAATTACACAACCAGAGCTAACTAGGTCTTATAACACAAACGTGCAGTCGTACGTTGCTTATTTCAACCTTTTTGTCGCTTAACTATTCATGAATGGTCTTATTGCAGAAGAGAAGGACCGTAGAATAGACAAGAATAAGCTGAAGCTACCAAGGTTACAGGTTACCCTGATAATTACCACAATAATATGTTGTCGCCTACCTGTGCTCACAACTCCCAAGTGAAGTCTTTAATAGTCGTTAGGTAAATCCCACGAAGGAATTGCTGCCTGATAGAGGACGACTCTCACAACAGGCTTACACCGAAGTGCGAAGAGCTTACGTATTATTCCACAGAGGGTATTTTACGTTTGCTTGATGTTTGTGGTTTTCCGTCTGGAGTCCTTTATTTGTAGCATTCAATAAGATAGGTTGCTTATGAATAAAGCAATAGATTATTCTGCTACAAGCTAGCTAGTGTCCATGTAAACAAGCCAGGTATTTTACTTGCACACCAAGTATCACAGTTTAATCACACATGAAAACCAATTAGATTTTATCACCTAGTAGTTTAAGCTCTTAAACTACTTCAAGATATGTTCTCAACACAAGAGTGAACAACTGAAATATTATTGAACCATTCAGATTCGTTGGATAGACCGCGTAGGATATACTCGATAAAGATCTAGTCGATCTGTATGATTCGGGAGTCTCTGTTAAACGCCGCGTGAATATACGAAAATAAACACCAAATGGTTTGCAAAGCGTTTTCCCTTGATTACAGGCTAAAATGCCGGAGGTCTTGTTCACGTACAGGTACGCATACAATCTCAACTTTTGGAACTCAGAAGGAAAAACCTGAGCTCTTGTTCGCGAACCAGTTCGCGAACTACCTTTCCTCAAGTTAGGGTTTAACTGGATCGGCTCGAAGTACTTGGTGATATACAAACACGATCAGTGGTACCTAGAGTTAGAACTGAGAAGAGTTTGAACAAAGAAATATATAGAACAATATGTAAACATAGCTTAATTCTTCATCTTTATTAACTTTAGAGAATTCTTTTGGTTACAAGTTCTTCTGCTCTTTGCTTCTTCTCTTCTACTACTTCTGTACCTTCTTCTAACGTAGTTCTCTTTATATATAGAGAACTATAATTGCAGTCTTACCTGAACTAGGAAAACCGAGTTTGTTAAACTAAGAAACTCTTGTAAAACTAGGAAAGACCTAAGTTAGGAATTCCTTCTAGGTCAAGTTATTAACCGAAATAACTGGCACCTCTTCTAGTACCTTCTAGATACTCACTAGCCACATCATGGCTCGTCTAACCTTCATGTCAGGTTCACTATTGTCTATCCTAGATACTCCTGTATCAAGGCTCCCCTATTTTAAGAAGCTTGTACTCCTATGCAAGCTCCAAACTGAAGATGTGGAAATTCAATCTCGTCTTGTTCTCTACTGAACCACCTTACTTTGTTAGGAAAATGTTTAGTACGCCCTACACGAAACATAATGCGGTCGCCTCGTCTTGTAGGTGTCACTTTAGTTTCTACTATGAAATCTTCTTTGAGAATTTCTTCTCGCTCAACTAGCAAATCTTCTACAGATGGTAATTTTAGTTCTTAACCATCCTTTTCATGGAGTAATGGAGGTTCGAATAGATTCAAGTACTCAGTATTAATAACCGAGTACATTTGCATGTAAGGAGGCAAATCTAGTTGAAAAGCGTTTTAGTATCTTGAATGGCCCATAACGTATGGGTTTCAGCTTTTTAGCTTCTCCTTTGAGTCGTTCTTTGCTTACACGTAACCATACCAATCTCCCGTGGTAAAGTTGCAAGGAACATGGTGCTTATCACTCTTAGTTTTGTATTTATCTTGGGTCTTTTGTAGTTGAGCCTCCACTAGTGTTTGTATCTTGTGAATCTTCTCAACAAACCATTCAACCCTTGCTTCATCTTCTTCTGTAGACTCTTGAATCGGATGAACTGTGAACCATGTCAAAAGGACCTTGAGGTAAATAATCCAAACAAACTTCAAATGGAGATTTCAAGGTGGAATCATGAAATGCTCGATTGAAAGAAAACTGTAGATAAGGCAAACTCTCATCCCAAGTTTTAGGATGTTTTGAGCTGTAGCCTCGTAAAAGATGAAAAATAGTTTGATTCACCACTTCTGTCTGCCTATCCGTTTGTGGATGGAATGCAGTACTACAGTTGAGTTTTGTATCCATCAAACTCCAAAGCTTAGTCCAAAACTGCCCCAAAAATCGACTGTCTCTGTCAGATATAATGGACGTAGGTAAAACAAAATGTTTCCACACATTGATGAAGAACAATATGGCCGCTCCTTCCCCCTTGGCTGTCTTCTTGCAGGGTATTAGGTTAATCATTTTACTAAAACGATCAACCTCAACAAACAAATAGTCGTTCCCTGATTTTGTAGTAGGTAATCCTCTTGGAAAATCCATGGATATACTTTCCCATGGTCTAGTTGGTACTGGTAATGGAATGTATAACCCTTTTTTTCTATTAGCTTGTTTAGAAGTGTTGCAAAGAATGCATCCTTGTATGTACCTAGTGACATCTTGTTGCATCTTTGGCCAATAAATATATCGCTTTAGATTTAGTAAGGTCTTATCCGCCCCAAAGTGTCCAGCTATGCGAGATGTGTGAGCCTCTCTGATCCAATGGATTCTACATGCTTCTTTAGGTACACATGAAGGTGTGCCTTTGTACATCAACCCATATGTCAGTTGCAATTTACTGGCTTGTCCTTGTCGTAACTTCCCATAGTCTTTCTTGAAATCCTCTTCTTGCTCATATTGTTGAGCGTACTCTTTAGGGAACAATGGTTGTATCTTCATTACTACAAGCAAAGTTATGCTAGTGGGTGTCCTGGATAACATATCATCTAGTTTATTAGTTACCCCCTGTTTATATTTGATGTGTATACTAAACTGCTCCAAATAAAATGCTCACTTCATGTGTCGAGCTTGTTAACATTTAGACTGAGTCTACAAATAATGTAATGGCTTGTGGTCAGTATGCACCACAACTTGCTTCCCAACTAGGTGGGGTCTCTAATGCTTCATAGTTTGATGCATGGCATCAATTCCTTGTCATACGTAGGGTAGTTAAGAACTGGCCCTGTAAACAACTCAGAGTGATAAGCTACTGGCTTTCCATCTTGGAATGACACAGCTCCTAGTGCATAGTTGGAAGCATCAATTTCTTCTTCAAATGGCCTCTGTAAATTGGGTAAGGCCAAGACTGGTGCCTCAGTTATCTTCTTCTTTAGTAATTGGAAAGTAGCCTCATGCTTGGGTTCCCATTCAAAAACTTTGTGGAGGGTAAAACCCCTCGGGATACGTGTCATAAATCCAGGAAGGAGAAGTCACTCCAAAGGAACTAGTTACGAAGCCTCGGACCAAACCGAAGAGGAACGAGACCAAACACGACGAGCGAAGACTCGGAAGGAGGGGATTCAGATCGCACCGAAGGATCGAAGCCCTAGAACCATCTTCGGAGCACCACCGAAGGAACCGCCTTACTCGACAAGGACTGACACCCCCACGATTGAGTCTCTTGTCTTATTAGCTGTAAACCACCCAAGCTCGGCCTATATAAGGCGAGCTTGGAAAACATTGTAATGGTTGGATTCTTTTGGGTAGAACCTAAGCGGCAAGAGTGGGATTAGGTCTGTATCTCCTCTGGTTCCTTAGGGTTATAATCCATGTAGTTACAACATTGAAATAAATACAAATCTTCACACATTTAGTCTTTGATTATTGTTATTTATGTATCTTCGGTATTGTTCTTATGATCTTCGTACCACGGAATCATGTTTAATAACTGTATGTATGAGTGGATCTGATGGCTGTAGTACCTTATATACCTATGCAGATTTTCGACTCGTACAAACTTTGCTTGCCTTAGTTAGACCATGTAGTGGAGCTGTAATTTGTGAGAAATGTCGTATAAATTTACGCAGATATTGGCAAGCTCCTAAAAAACTTATGACTTCAGTGACATTCTTGGGTGTAGGCCAAGTTGATCACTGCAATTTTCCTGGACCGACCTTAATATTTCCTCCACCAATTACAAAACCAAGAAAGATCAATTCCTGTTTCCCAAACTCACACTTCGTTCCATTCAAACGTAAGGAGTTCTCTTTTAAGACTGCTAACACCTTTGTGATATGTAGCAAATGTTCCTCCCATGTCTTACTTAATATCAAGATGTCATCTAAATAAACGATTACAAATTCGTCAATAAAAGAGCGTAGTACCTCATTCATTAGTCTCATAAAGGTGGTCGGGGCATTGCATAATCCGAAAGGCATAACTAACCATTCAAATAATCCCTCACGAGTTTTGAATGTTTTCTTCCATGTGTCTTCTTCTTTGATTCGTACTTGGTGATATCCGGATTTAAGATCCAGTTTGGTAAAGAATTGGGCACTTCCCAACTGATCAAGAAGATCATCAATTCTTGGCAAAGGATACCTATTCTTGATGGTTATCCTGTTAAGAGCTCTATAGTCTACACACATTATCCAGCCTCCATCCTTCTTAGGTACTAACAAAAATGGAGAACCACAAGGTGAGCAGCTAGGCACAATCACCCTCTGCTCAAGTAACTCTAGTACTTGCTTCTTTATCTCCTCTGACTCAAGAGTAGTAATTCTATATAATCCTAGGTTAGGCAGTGTGGCATCTCCGGTGAGCATAATTTCATGCTCACTACTTCTTTTAGGTGGTACCTTCACCTCCTCTTAAAATAATTCCCTAAATCTTTCTTTTATGGTACTAATCTCACTGTTTTGTGTAGGAGACAGTGTAGAATATAGTACCATCTTATTCTCGCCTATTACTGGACTGATCAGTAACAAAGCAAACTTATCATAAGCATTAATGAGCCTCTTGACTTGGTCCGTAGCTACTAAGTTCATAGGTGTAGAACTCTTGCTTGCCTGAATCCGATATTCTTTTCCATCCTTGATGAAACGATACATCCTCTCTCTGTGATAGAGTATGCCATCACGCTTCCATAAATATGCGTTCCCAAAAATTACTTGTGCTGCATCTAAAGGTATTACATCACAGATGACCTCATCTATGTATTTCTCTGTGATAACAAATTTGAATTTACACTGAGTTGTTACCTGTAATTCTGTGTCTTTCTGTATCCACCCTAGAGGATAGGGTTTAGGATAAGTTGTGGTACTTAGTCCCATTTGACGTACAAGTTTGTCAGAAATCAGATTCTTATGACTACCTGAATCAAGGAGAGCATCTACAATACTTTGTTTCACCTGTATTTGACATAAAACAACTCTTCTTCGAGATTTAGTTCTTCCTGCTTAGCACATCCCATCATCAAGGAGATCTTTGGATCAGGTTGACTTATCTCAGGAAGCTCTTCTACATTAGTGTCTTCTGCTAATAAGTTAGTCCTTCTTGAGTTTCTCATTCCTTCACTCTCTCGTAATTTCCTTGGCTTGAGATGAGGATAAAGAACCCAACATGTATCCTTAACATGTCATTTTCCTTGACAATGTTCACAAACCTTCTCTTCTTTGTCAGACGTAGTGGTCCGATTTCTACTTGATTCAAACTTATGTGTATTCTTCTCTTCTCCTCGGGTTCCAGTTCTCCTTTCTGAACTCCCAGCACTTTTGTTCTTGGCCTCAATAGTTACAACTTTAGTGGTTGCGTCTTCTAGGTCAACTCCTTTCTTATATAATCAAGAAGTCCGCCAACATATTTCCTAAAGACTTCATCACTACCAATATCTATATCTAAAGTTAGAGCTTGGTGAATAAGTTCAGTCGTATAATCCTTAGCACCCTGTTGATATTTTTGGCGTAGATGTTGACACTTATACCACATTTCATCTGCATAGCCAACGGGATAAAAGTGTTTTCTCAATAATATTTTAAAATGTTGCCAAGTCATAGACTCTGCGTCATGTGTTTTTTTTTTTTGTATGATTTCCTCCATGTCAGAGAATGGTTAGATAGCTTTAGGCTAGCAAAACTTATCTTTTGGTTTTCCACCAGTTGATGCACTGTGAAGTAGGTTTTCATCTTATTAAGCCAACCATCTAATTTATCAGCATCTATTACTCCATCGTAATCTGTAATTTCAAGTTTGAATTCTACCTTCAGTCCTCCATAGGGATTCTTGTTTGGTATATCTTCGTCTTCTTCTTCTGAGCTTTCTTCTTCTTTCTCTTCCTCTGTATTCTTCTTGAGAGTTTTAGGTTTAAGATGGTTTTGAGTTTGTTTTCATGAACTTAGATAGAGTATCAGTTAAATTTGTATCTTGAGTTCAAGCTTGGCAAACCTATCTTCCTCCGTTTGTGGAGAGCTCTTGTCATCCTCTCCTCCCATTTTGGTTTTAGCACTACCTCTAGGTTTCCTTGTGTCTGGTAAAACGACAGTATCTTCTCCTGATCGTGTATATTGAATTCGTGTTAGACCATGCACCACGATAACCCTAGAAGTCAGAACGTGGCTCTGATACCACTTGATACAAACACGATCAGTGGTACCTAGAGTTAGAACTAAGAAGAGTTTGAACAAAGAAAAATATAGAACAATGCGTAAACAAGTACTTGGCTTATTCTTCTTCTTTATTAACTTTAGAGAATTCTCTTGGTTACAAGTTCTTCTGGTTTTTGCTACTTCTCTTCTACTGCTTTTATCCCTTCTTTTAACGTAGTTCTCTTTATATATAGAGAACTACAATTACAGTCTTACCTGAACTAGGAAAACCGAGTTTCCTAAACTAAGAAACTCTTGTAAAACTAGGAAAGACCTAAGTTAGGAATTCCTTCTAAGTCAAGTTATTAACCGAAATAACTGGCACCTCTTCTCGTATCTTCTAGATACTCACTAGCCACATCATGGATCGTCTAACCTTCATGTCAGGTTCACTATTGTCTAGCCTAGATATTCTTGTATCACTTGGGCTGGACCAATTTCCGTACTTTGACGTGGTTATGTATTGAGTTATAATCCACCATACTCGCTCTAGAGTATAAGTCCTTAGATTCACCATTCTCGTACATTGATTTGCAAGTAAACAACTGTGATGGAAAGTATATTAAAACTATCTCATACGTATCCTATAATCTTAGTATACTTGTAAAGCATACCAATATAACTCATGGTTATGTAGATAGGAATACATCTCAATATGTTATTAACACTACTAAAGTAGCCGGCTATATTTCGAAAGATAAAATAAGTAGAATATAAGTAATTCCGTAAGTCACAACTCCTACTAACCTTTTTTTCGATAAAGAAGTAATGATGTCTTCGTGATTAAGCTTCGTCTTCGTCTTCAAGGTCTGACCTACCTAGTCTAATTCCCAATTCTGAAATCTAAACTTTAGTAGACTAAATCAAGAATTGTGTTTTGACACCTAAAACTGACAACTAGCTTGACATACCAATACCAGTAGGTTTAACCGAGCAATGTTCTAACAAGTACAATTGTCAACAAAGGAAAGAAACCAACGTGCACCACCAAATGTTGAACTTTGATGGACCCCAAACATCAGAGTGTACAATCAAAAATGGCTTTGGACTCTTTTTCAAAGCTAATGAA
>JAJJMA010189409.1:0-10671 GCA_023529015.1 Papaver nudicaule | reverse complement strand
CATAATATAAAGTTGAGAGTTTTCCATGGCTTATGTGTACGCGTTCACAGAGCTGTCTATTGGAGTTCAGGAGAAACCTTGAACTCGTATGTACGCGTTCATATACGCGTTCATACAGACTCACTCGTTCTGTGGAAATGCCTTGTGCAACATATGTACGCGTTCATGTACGCGTTCACCGTTGAGGTCATTTCATGAGACAATTCAACTTACTCTGCCCATACATATTATCACGGTTGTGACAAATGCAAAGACGAAGAATCCTAGAATACCTTTGGATCTTATAAACAACATCATAGACTATTGATATGATAGAATGGTAAGTACGAATTATGGAAAGGAAAAACCTTTCTAACCTTTAGCGAGGACGTTATGATTTATTAAGTAGTAAGCTCCGGTCTTCGTCTCAATTACCTAAAACTATCCTAGTTCGAGTTGTAGAGTAAACTTATTAAGGATTGTGTTTTTGTCATCTAAACTTGACAACTGACTTGAGATAACAACATCAGTGGGTTCAACCGAGCAATGCTCTTACAACAACACCCAAACCTGTAATGTCAGATACTTTATGAAGAGTGGAAGCAAACAAAATAGTAATTTCAGTGGGAACAGTGATAACTGGGAGTTGCTGTCTGATGGCATTACTGCTGATTGAACTGGGAGTGGGAGTAGCCTGTTTAAAGTCAGTTAAAAGTTTCAAACTGACTTCAGCAATGTACTTAGAGGCAAGTTATTCCCCAGGAAAATACTATCACATCTGGCCTTTCATACGTTCCAACAGATTGTGCCACAAACTGCATTCCAGGTTCCTAGGTGAAAAATCTATGGCTTTTATCAAACCAAGATATGCACCATTCCTCCAGAGTTTCAATGTTGATATGGCAGTGAGCCCATATAGCTTTAGCGACTTTGCACTTCAGAATGACATGTTCACCTGTTTCTATTTCTTCATTACACATAGTACAGGTGGGATTTATATACTTCAAATGTTTCACAAGATGGGCACCAAATGGAAGGATCTTTCTTCTGATTTTCCAAACAAAGAATTGAATTATAGGAATGGTTTTCATACCCCATATTTGGTTAGCTATTTTGTCATCAGTTTGTTCAGAGTGTCTATCAAGAAGATCATAAAAGGATTTACTGGTAAAAAAACCCTTGCTTGTTATCTTTCCACCTGAGGGTATCAGTGGTTCTTCTATTAGGAATAAGAGATGATTTTGGTTATTATTGGCCAGGTGAAAAGACTAGTGAGAAGCTCTATATTCCAACCGGGTTCAGTAAACAGATTGGAGACAAGAGGGGGGAGAATGGTTTAAGTACAACCCTCTTTAGGATTAACAGGGGCTGGAAAATCAGGGATCCAATTGTCTTTCCATACATTGATTTCCTCCCCATCCCAGATGGTGTGAGGTTTTAAGAGAAGGATACCTCTATGGACTCCTTTCCAAGCCCAAGAAGCAGATATGGGACAGACAAAGTGGAAGGGGTTTGTGTTAGAAAAATACTTGCCCTTCATCATCTTAGCCCATATGGAGTTGGCTGTTTGAAAAGTGTTTAACCATTCTTGGCTATCAGAGCAGGGTTTTGGCCATTACCACCTTTCTCTTTACTTTTACGGAGAGCTTTATAGCCTTTTATGTAATAACCTCTTTGCCCATCGAGTTAACCTCTTTTATGAAAGTGGACATGGAATAAACAGGAAGAGTTTCAAGGACAGTCTTAACCATCACTCCTCTTCCAGCAGGAGAAAGATCATGGGTTTTCTATCCCTTAAGTTTGTTATCAATTTTCTCAACCTTCAAAACAGACAATTTAAATATGTGGGTAAACATAGAACCCCCTAAATATTTGTCATTGAGATGGATTCGTTGAACTTTAAGATTATTTATGATCTCATTCTCAAGATTGAGAGGGGGTTTGAGAGGAGAATAAAATGCCATATTTTGCAAAGTTTATCATTTGGTCTGAGGAATTTCCATACTCAGTTAAGAGATTTAGGAGATTATGGTTCTGATCAATGACAGCTTTAGCAAAGATAAGGCAATCATCTGCAAAGAGCAGATGACTAATAGATGGACATTGTTATTAACTTTAAAACCTGTTATGAGCCCCTGATTTTCAGTATTAGAAAGGGTTCTAGAGAAAGATTTCATGCAAAGGATGAAGAGGTAGGGGGATAAGGGATCACCCTGTCTAAGACCTTTAGTAGGTTTGAGGTAGTTACTAGGAGATCCATTTATGAGAATAGCAGAAGTAATAGTACTTATGCATTGGAGGATGAGATTGCACCAAGAGTCACGGAATCCTATTCTCTTTAGGACAACCATGAGGAAGGACCATTCAACCCTATCAAAAGCTTTGAACATGTCTATTTTGAGACTCATGAAGTGAGTTTTTTTACTCCTCATCCTTCTCATAGCATATATAGACTCATGAATAACCAATATATTGTCAGAGATGAGTCTTTGTTTAACAAAGGATGATTGATAAGGTGATATGAGTCTATACAAGAAAGGTTTGATTTTGCGCAGAGGCTTATATTTCTATAATCAGAGGGAGTAGAGGGGTGTTGGACTTTGGGTATGAGAGAAATAAAAGTTTGATTGAGTTTGGTAAGCATGTGGACACTGGAGAAAAAATCTTTCACAGTAGCAAGAAGGAAAAAAACAGGCAGGGAAACCATCTGATCTAGGACTGGAATTTGGAGTCATGCCAAAAAAGGCATTTTTGATTTCCAAGTCAGTAGGTATGGAACAGAGAGCAATGTTATCATCGTGACTAATGAAGGGAGGTATCAGGTTGATGCTATCAGAGTTTATGGTAGGACAAGAAGAAGTGAGAAGGTTCTCAAAGTGGATATTGAGACAATTGGTTATTTCAGCCCTTCCTTCAATCCAGTTCTTGTTAGCATCACACAGACCATTAATGTTCTTTCTTCTTTGCCTGATAATAACATTTTGGTGGAAAAAATTAGTGTTTTTATCACCAAGTTGGATGAACTTTTCATTGCCATTAAATTTCCACATTTCCTCTTCATAGTCATAAAGCTTGATGATGCTAGCTTTTGTTTTTATGAGAGTTCTGTTGTTAAGTCTAGTGTTGAGATTAGAAAGAATAAAGTTTAATTAGCTTACCATTTAGGGAGTTAAGGTTTGTTTAGATATTCCCAAACTGTTCCCTATTCCATCTATGAACATCTATACTAACACTGGTTAATTTAGAAGACAGTTGGAAATCATGAGATCCAGTAAAATGATTGCAGGAAGAACAAATAATGTCCCTGCATTGTTGCTCTTTTTGGAAAATATCAAAGTATTTGAAAGGTTTATGAGTTTTGTGGGAAGGAATATCAGTGGAGAGGAATAAGGGAGCATGATCAGAACCTATAGCAATGAGGTGTCTAAAGACAACATTGGGAAAAAGGGTGAACCAAGAACCATTGGCCATACCTCTGTATAACCTTTCCTCAACTAATCCAGAGTCAGATTGCTGATTGGACCAGGTGAAAAGAAAACCAAGATATCCAACATCCTTGTGACCATCTCTATTGACAAATTTATGAATTTGGGTAATGCAGGCAGGGGTATTACCTCTTTGCTCATTATGATGCAGAAGGACATTTAAATCACCAAAAACAATCAAAGGACCATTCATGTAGGGGGTAAAAACCCCTCGGACCACGTGTCTCGCATCCAGGAAGTAAAATCACACCGAAAGGATCATGCAGCGATGATTCGGACTAATAAAGGAAGGGAAGTTGCACCTGAGCGAAGTAAAGACTCGGAGTAGAAAGGATTCGGACTACGCCAAAAGGACCGAAGCCCAGGATTCAGCCTCGGAGTGTAAACCGCCTTACTCGACAGAAACTGACACCACCACGATTGAGTCCTTTGTCTTTATTAGCTGTAAACCACCCAAGCTCGGCCTATATAAGGCGAGCTTGGAAAACGTTGTAAGGGTTGGATTCTTGTTTGGTTGAGCCTAAGTAGCAAGAGAGAGATTAGGTTTGTGATCTCCTCTGGTTCCTTAGGGTTTAATTCTTGTAATCTCAGCATTAGCAATACACAGAAAGTCTTCTTCTATCTTATCTTTGTTGCTTTACTTAGCTTTAAAATTATTGTTCATAGCATCCTCGATGCTGTTCTATCTGTCTTCGGACTGTAAACACAACTAAGAACTGTATGTGCGAGTAGATCTGATGGATTAGGCACCTCGAGTACCTATGCAGATTTTCTACTCGTACAATTCATGTCTTGACTAATATTTCTAACTTTAGTCCAAGATAAGTCTTTCCTGTTATCTTTATAGGAACTACCATACATACAAGTGAGGGTCCAGTGAGATTTTGACTTCTCATCCCATATACTACAGTCAATTTGATTGCCATCTTGGTGAAGCATGATAACCTTGACTGTGGTATCCCACGCAATAACTAGACCCCAACAGTATTAACATGATTTTGACAAACAGCATTGTAGTATTGGGAGTTTAAAATTTTAGTGACTAAATCCTTATGATTTTTGTTCCAGAGAGGAAAACAATGTTAGGATCTCTCTCACTAATGAATTTCTTCAGGTGAAGTTCTGTGGATTTAAATATAATGCCGTGACAGTTCCAGGCCAAGATCCTAATGAATTGCCAAAAGTAGGACACACTGGGATAACCAAAATGAAACAGATGATGATTCAGATTAAAAATAATACTAAGGGTATTTTGATGGTAGTTTAGATTGTTCTGAGACATGCTAATGTAAATATTTAGGTTACCGTGGAGATTTTCTAAGGTTATGGAAACACATGAATGAAACTTATCTTTCAGAGAAGTTGTAAATACCTGACCACCTGTGGTCTCAGAAGCTTTCTCATGGAGGTCCACTGAACTCGAAGTTGATAGCTCTGTTCCCAAATAATTGGTGGTTTTCTCCGCCTTTGAAGTTCTTGCTAGTCTTTTCTCTTTGGAGTTGATTATCTTTTTACCCGTGCTAGAACCAGAGTTAACAGAACAATCGTTGAAGTTCAAATAGGAAGAAGGGTTGATGGGGGTGGTTTCAAGGGTAATCACAGGATTAGAAGAAGAGGGAAACTTTATAGGTTTCTTTTGAGAATTAGGGGAAATGGATAACTCTTGGAAGAGACCCCAGATGGGGTGCCTTTAGTGGTGTTCTTTTCAGTTAGAGACTAATTGAGGGCACCTGAGATAAGGGCACTCTGGATGTTTCCTGCCTTTTTCCTGGAAAACTTTTTCCGGGCTGGGCCTTCAGTGAGGTTAGATAAGGTGGGGGATTTCTAAAAGAGAGATATTTGGCCAAAGCCGGATGGGTGAGAGGGTTCAGATAAGACAGTGGTGGATAAGTGCGTACTCTGGGTAGTACTTTGCAAGAAAGGATTGAAAGAATTATTACTTGTTTCTTTGGCTTTGAAGGGTGTGTTGGTGTTGGTATTAGGCTGATGTTGTGATCGAATGATCTGCTCACAAGAGTTGTTTTGGACAGCCTCTTTAGGGTTAGAGTTACACGAAGAAGAAGAAGAGATGTCTTTTCCTTTGCAAGTTGGTGACAAGATATGGTCAGCTCTTTTATAAGGCCAATCATTTTGATTGCAGATATTCATATTTATTTATTTTTTGCTTTGAAGGTCTTCATTGGCTAGAAAAAAGAATTTGTTTTGATTCTTCTCAGAGTGATGAACTTTGAATAATATCGAAGATCCTGAAGAGGCAGTGTTGATGGCCAACTTTTCCGTAGCAAATTCTGGGATCTCAGCACTCTTATTGCCTGCTGCATCGGCCATAGAATTTTCAATATCTTCTCTTGAATTTGTCTTTTCCATAAGGATCTTTCAAAAGATGGAGCTTTCCAAACGAGCTAACTATGTCTTCCAAAGCTGAGAAAGTAATTTTTCTTTTTGAGACTCTTTTCATATTAATGTTAATTAATACTTTCTCGAATTCAAACTCTTGAATGGTGTGCACCCCATCAAAAGGGATTTGAATGATGGCTAGGAAAGCACCATTGATCAGCCATGGTTTAGGATAGTTGACAACAAGGATATCTTCAGGATGGTTGAACCTGAAATGAAAATAAATTTTCCTCTTCTTGTAAGGAGATATAATGACTTCTTTCTTGAGATACCAATACTTTGTGGCATACACTTGAGCTTATCCTGTGGTAACATTTATGATGCAGTGCAGTTTGTCAACAACACACCATTTATCATCAAGGGGTGTGGCAGGCTTGAAAGATTCAGGTTTTAGGACAATGAGAGGCCTTAAAGGGTTAGGTTTATGATTGGTGGTGTTCATTTCTTCAGAGGGATATTGAGCGGAGCATTACTTCTAGTAGAGTTCACTGAGAAATAGAACAGGAGAGTGAGAGTAACCTTTGTGGGAAAAATCTTGGAGGAGAGAAAATGGTTAAGTAAATTTTTAAAAGCCTGAGAAAGTTCAGTGTTAAGACTGTGGTTCAGGTCAAACTTGGCATGAGAAGGTCTCTTTTCCACATCTTTGTCAGTGTCAAAGCCTTTGAGGGACATGTGAAAATTCAGGGTGAAAGAGAGAGCCCTGACAAAATTACTGGTGGTGGTTTCTCTAGCATTTAATGTAATCAAGCACATGGTTTTAAGGTGTGACATTTTCAACCACCCAGAAGTGGATGGCTCAGGGTTTGGGTAGGTGGGCTTAATGGGATGTTGGATTTGAGGGTGGGTCTGAGAGGACCATTGGGTGTAACATGTATTTTCTGAAGGGTGGTTGGGGTTGTGAGTTGTCTTTGTTTATCGCATGAAGCCAAAGTCTGGTGGTGACAAAACTGAGACTGTACCTCTGACGACGGGAAGGACAAAGATTCCATGAGAAAACTTAACAGTGCAACCAGAACTTCCGGTGCCCGAGAAAACCATATCTTCAGGAAGTAGATCTAGTTACTGTAGTCCAACGGCGTGAGACAGAAAAGAGAAAACCAAATAACATTTAAATGAATACATTTAATCGGCATAACATTTATGTCCTTAAACCCTTCGCAGAAGATAAGGAAATTGAAAAGCTTTCACAACATGTTTTTGAAAAGATATTGAATCAATTCTATCATAGGTAACCCAAACGATTTTAAAAAAAATATAAACAGTCCGTGCAAGGATATCAAAAGACACCCACAAAACCTCAGAGAGACCCAACGTACTTAAGAATTTTTATGGATTGCTATTAATGTCCTGCGTTGGAACTAGGGGAGGGAATTTAAGGAGCTGAGAGTCAGTGAATCTAGAGTTTCATATAAGAACAGGTGGGTTAGAGAGATAAAAAGAAGGAGAAGGAGAACTAGAAACTATAGATAAACAAACAACTTTGAGTTTCCAGAACGAGAGAATGACTATGAGAGGGATAAGAGTGTATCCAACCCATATATAAGTTGGGTATCTCTTTTGGATGTCAGAGAAAGGTATTGACATGATTGCAAACGATAAAGGTTGGATATTTGATGATGGAGTGACATACATCCGAAGCGAGATAGAAATAGAGGTGATTGACATCAGCAACGATGATGAGCTAGGAGAGGTGACATCAAGGCTCAGGACAAAATAGAGGAGGGTTTCAAAGAATTTAGCACGGAAGAGATGCCGAGCGGTCCCATTCAGAGGATATATGCGTGACATCAGCTGAAGATTCTGAGTTGAGGGAGCTTTTTCATTGTGGAGTCTTTGCTGGAGAACTCTTTGCTTTCTTTTCTGTTATCCTTAGATATTTTCCTTTTGAATTTATGAAGGTGTATGTTCTTTTCTTTTTCTGGAAAACTATGAATCTGGTAGCTTTTTGGATGATAATCTTCTGGGAAAGAATTTTGATTGTTATTTCTCTCATTGAAAGATTTCCTGATCTTGGTGTTAATGCTAATGTCCTTGGTTATTTCATTCAATATGACTCGTCTTTTAGATTCAGATTCATGAGTTTCTAGAGTTTCAAAATTGGTTATTTAAGTTTCTGGTTTTGGATGAACTGTTACTGGAGAGAGTAGAGAGAAGACAAAAAACATTTTTCTCTCCTTGTTGCTAGTGTATCCATTTCCAGTTAATTACCCGTGTAAACTTCCTCGACACCATTTTATAAACCAATTAAGCTTATCAAAATATGCGTCAGATTCTTCTCAATAAAATAAGCAAAACCAAATAATGAAATGCCCCGAATAGCACTAGATCGTGGAGGGTTTGTCTCCGCAATTATAAACAAAATTGTTAAACTTCATATTACAGGAGGCCAAGCCTTAATAATATATTCTTACTTCACTTTCACTTTCACTTATCTTTACTTAGTTCTTGTTTACTTCCTAACTAGTTACTCTTGGGTGTATGTTCTCTATATTACGAGATAATACATATAGCAATAAAAGCCTTTACCCAACAACGAGATAAACCATGTGATAATTACAAGCTAGAACTTGTAACTTGCTTTTAGCGTTGATCAGTCTGATATGTACTGCTCATATGGAAATAACTTACTGACTTATCAGACTGATTTTACACTTTTTAACTCCTTTTAGGTTAGATTTTTTTTTCTTCGAAAGAAAAACATAGGATGTTCATTAAGAAGACATACAACAAACATGTAAGTCAACCGTTTCCAAAAGAATTAGGGATTAATATCATCAGGAATGTCATTCACCCAATCTGGAGCAGATATATGTAGGCTCTGGCAAGCTGCCAACAACTTTAATTGTATTCCTATTTTTTATACTAACTTTTGCTTGGTGCAAATTGTTCATGATTCTTCAACGGTGAATTTGATTCTCCTATTTAAGAATCCTACCACCTTCTTCTATGCTTGAAACTAATGATTTGTTGTCACCTTCAATGATAAGTTTTTTTATCAAGGTTTTTTTCCCGTTATACAGCCTGTAACATAACTATCAACCTGAGCTTGAGCAGTATTTCTAGCAGAACATCTACTGTTCTCGACGCCAACATCACCCTGAAACATCTTTAATGATTAGAGCAAGACATGCATAATTTTACCTTTAACATATGAAGCATCTATATTCTTTCTTTCTTTTTCCCAATTATGAGGGGGACTTTTCCAGTGACTACTTCTATAAATGTTTCCAGCTAAGGCATTATCGTTTCTAATGTTAAAGGGGGTCATTCTAGTATAGGGGCACTGCTCGGTCAAACCCACTAGCGTTGGTATGTCAAGCTAGTTGTCAGTTTCAGATGTCAAAACAATATTGGTTTAGCCTACCAATGTTTAGATTTCGGAATTGGGATATAGAGAAAATAATAGAGACCTTGAAAACGAAGACAGAGATTACCAAGAAAACATCATATATTCTTCATCGACAAAAGGTTAGTAGGAGTTGTGACATTATATGGAATTTCTTCTATTATACTTATTCTATCTTTCGAAACAGTCGGCTACTTTAGAGATACTAATAGAAATTGAGATTGTACTCTTGTCTACATAACCATGAGTTATGTTGGTATATGTTCCTGTTAGGGCATTGTCCGGTCAAACCCACTAGCGTTGGTATGTCAAGCTGGTTGTCAGTTTTAGGTGTCAAAACTCAATCTTGATTTAGCCTTCTAGAGTTTAGATTTCAGAATTGGGATATAGACAAAGTAGTGGAGACCTTAAAGACGAAGACTGTGAAGACAAAAAAGACATCAATTATTCTTCATCGACAAAAGGTTAGTAGGAGTTATGACTATTATGGAAATTCTTCTATTCTGCGTATTCTATCTTTCGAATCAGCTACTTTAGTAGAGATACTAATAGCGATTGAGATCGTATTCTTGTCTACATGACCATGTGTTATGTTGGTATTTGTTCCCACGAATACTAAGTTTACAAGAATGCATGAGATAGATTCGATACCATTTGTCCATTGCAATGGTTTGCTTGCAAATCACTTGTTGGATATGGATGAATCTAAAGGAGTACTCTTGAGCAAGAGTCCAGTGGATTATAGCTGAGGGCGTCTAACACGTCTAAGTACTGGCCCAGCCCAGAACTTCCAGCGGATCCAAGTTGAACCCTAATCTGAATAACAACGGTTCCCGAACCGGTTCGTGAACAATGACTTGGGAATTTCTCCTGAGTTCCAATGCATCAAGTTGTACACGTACATGTACGTGAACCTCAGATTCGATGTATCTGGTCGTAATTCAGAAGGACGGTTTGCGAACTAGCCATGGTGAATATTCTCTGGAATTTTCACACGGGTTAAACTCTGACTCCTTTATCTCTTAGTTGGACTTGGTTATCACGAAACATCTTCTGTGGTCCATCTAACGATTCTTAATGAGTCCATAAGATAAAGATTATCTATGGTCTGTTGGATTTTTATCTTGAAGTGTTTTTGAGCTAACAAAACACTTAGCAGATAAATGTTAAAAGAATTCCAATTGAGATAAATCTCTGTTTACTTGGTTTACAAGTTAGGGTTTCCTACAAGTAACTAGTTTCTTAATTCCAAAGCAACCTATCTTATTGAGAGCTATAAATAGAGGATTATGGGACGAAAAACCGCAAGCATCAAGCATACGTGAGATTTCTCTGTGGAATTGACCGTAAACTCTTTTCACTTCGGTGAATGCTTGTTGTGGTATAGTCATCCTCTATTAGGTAGCAGTTCCTCTATGAATTACCTAACGACTATAAAGACTTCTCTTGAGAGTTGGGAAGCAC
>JAJJMA010189387.1:2002-12357 GCA_023529015.1 Papaver nudicaule | reverse complement strand
CACCCTTTTTCTTAACTCCATATGTATGTATTCTGATTTCCGAACATCAAAATCCATTGGGAATTGCTGATTAGAGAAAGAGGTTAGAGATCTTGATCTAGATTCCCTAAACCAATGAAAAAAAAGAGAAGACAGTTATGAGAAAAGTTAATCTAAGGTTGATGTACATGAGAAAAACCAAGGTAACATTTTTGTCGGAGTAAACAAGAATTAGGTTTAAAGTGGTTTAAAAAAAAATAGGCGTCCTCCAAGTGTTCGAGAAACTACACGTTGGTGCTTCCAGTTTACATATGTGTTGGTGTTGGTTTTTTAATTGCTCTAGGAATTTGTATCTAAGACACTCATGTGTGCGATGGCATGACACTGAACTAGAGATAGAATTATAGATCGAAAGTTCGAAACTCCTTTGGGTTCACTAGAGATAAGAAAATATATTCAAACAAAAAAAATGAGATGATGAGCTGAGGACCCGCTTAATCCGTATGTCATTAGGAGTGGTTTAGGTGCTTTTTATTCCAGTGCTGCCATTCAACACTTATTTTTAGCATTCATTTTAGCACTCACATCATCCAGATTTTTCATCTGAGATGCGTGGAATCCGTTTTTGTGCAATGTAGGTCCTGGCTAAATATAGTGCACCAGTACTTTAGCGACATGTGTCATGAGTGCTAAAGTGAATGTTGAATAACATTTTTGTTTTCATTAAAGTATGATATCCATGTTATCTACTTTATGGTAAACCTAAATGTCATTAACTGATTCTGCTAGGATCAAACTCGCAAATGTTTGAAATGCTCATGTCGTAGTAAGGTTTATTTTTTTTATGATCCTTTGATCGGCTTGGTTAAGGACTTCCACTCTGATAATAAGATTGGCCGACGTCCAACGCACGTGCATTCGACTTGTGTAATTAAGGTCTGTGAAACTATTTCCGACATTTAATTTGAGGTTAAGAAATATGGAAATCTGATCAATTATGTGTTTTAACTTCCTCTTTTTTCTTTGAGGCATTAGGCATCTAATTAACTGAAAAGTTTATTTGTTTCAGAGATTGAGTGTTTGTTTAACATTACAACTGCGGTGAAGAAATTAATCTTATGTCTGCATATTTATATTCAACACCGAGTATCCATTCCCTTTGTTCAACTACTACTATGTCCGAATATCCATATATATAGTAAGTTCATAATAAAGACGTAGGGAACAGGAACAAATACAAAGGGAACATATACGTTCTACGTTCTAAACCACTGCATAGATTTGTCTGGAGCATGTTTTGAAGCCGATCAGCCGGCTAAGTATACTAATTTCAACAGCCGGTTGGTCTGGACACACAGAACAATTAGCATACTATAGAGAGATAGACACACAGAATGGTTAGCATGTTTTAATAATGATTGCCGATATCATGTTGCAGGTAAAACCGTTGGCTGCAAAAGACCGATGGGCTGAGGAACGACAACAGAAGGAACAACATGAAAGACTAGAGGAAGAGATGGGAATGGAGATAAAGCGTCAAGAAACAGTACATCGGGAAAGAGAGCAACAGGAATACGATGAGCGCTTATTAAGAGAACAACCGGAACGAGATCGAGTGAGCATAAAATTTGATAACGTTGTAACTCTCTTTCGATATTGACTGTTGTGGTTGTTTTCTTACGGATGATAATTCTGTCTTGACATATCACATCACTGCCTCAATACCAATTCGTGACGGAAAGGACAATTGGTGAAGTTATCACTTCCTCAATATTGCAGTTACAATTGAGGCTAAAGGTAGCACATTACAGTATTCCTTAATGTATCTGAAATAAGTATTTTTTCATTTGAACCCTTACATCTGAATTAGTATTGATTATTCCTTTGCATTTATAATTGTATAGTTGTTGTTATCCTTATTTCTGCTTATAATGTGTTTGATGGGGGCTCACAAAGACTATTTCACTGGGTCTGACGAATTATTAACTTTGATGCAGGACCTGGAACTCCAGTCGTGTTTGATTGTGTAAGAATTCTGTCTGCATTGCACAGTTTGAGTTTAAGAAATTGTGTAAGAATACTGATCTGCATTGGACAGTGAAAGAAATTGAGTAGCTCAAAATATGTACTTCATTTGTTAGGACCAGGAGCTCCGGTCGTGTTTGATTGTGTAAGAATTCTGATCTGCATTGCACAGTTTGAGTTATAAAAATTGTATAAGAATACTGATCTGCATTGACAGTGAAACAAATTGAATAGCTCAAAATATGTACTTCATTTGTTACTCGATTTATTTGAACCGTAATTTTGGACCTACCGAAAAATTCATTTGCATCCCAGCAAAAGACAAAATAACGAGAAAAGTCTAGGTTGCCCTCTAAAAACGTGAGATTACCAATTTGTCCTCCACTAATCATAATTTTAATCCAAAACATAAACTATCCTATATATACCTAATTCAAAAATACAAATCATTTTAAAAAAATCCATCTCTCTCTCTTCATCTTCTTCTCTTCTTCTCTTCTTCTCCTCCTCTACTTCTCAAAAATCAATAAACTCTAAAATCAAATTAAAACAAATGAAAACTAGTAGCGATAATCAAAACTAGTAGCAACATTCGAATCAAAACAAATCAAAACATTAGAATCAAGAAAAATGAGTAGAAATCCACATTTTGAAGTTGAAAACTATGGACCTCAATCGAAAGAATTAATCCCCCTAATGGAATTGAATCTCAACAAAAACAACTTGAAATGTGTCGAGGAAGGTATTTCACAGATACCCCTAGTGTTTTTTGTGAATTTGATTGTTAGAAACCCCTAGAATCGATGACTTCCTCTTTGTTTTTCGAAAACAGAACGAGTTTCGGCTCACAAAGTATTCTAGATCTAGAGCCGAAACTGTTTCGGCTCAGAAAAATTCAAATTTTTCTGAGCCGAGACTGATGTTCTTCTCTGCAACCGAAACAGTTTCGGCTCTAGATCTAGAATACTTTGTGAGCCGAAACTCGAGTTAATTATGATAAGGAATAGAAATGTGCTTCGGTGCGTCTCGTCGCAACATAATAGAGTAGTCTACCTAAAATCAACGGTCCAAAACAAGATGGCAACACGTGTCGGCTACATGTCGGCTACTTTCTTTTCTTTTCTTCCTTTCTTCCTTTCTCTGTCGGCTACATGTCGGCTAAAAACAAGATGACTTTCTTTTCTTTTCTTCCTTTCTCTGACATCTGGGGCCTACATGTCGGCTACTTTTTATCTTCTTCTTTTTCCTCTTTCAAGGTTTAACACAGAGCAAGTTTCGGCTCTCAAAAAATAGTAAAAACCTGGGCCGAAACTGTCTCGGCTCACACGATAATTTCAACCTCTGGGCCGAAACAAGGGCTAACTAGTTTCGGCGTGGTTAGAAGATTATTCGAGTGAGCCGAGCTGTTCTTGAGTGGTCAGTTTCGGCTTTCTGGTTTTGGAGTTTTTCTGGGCCGAAACTTCTTCTGGTTTCAAAATCGAAGGAAAAATGGTGATTTTTGGTTCTATTTGTTGGATTCAACCTACACAAACAACATTAATCATGATGTGGAAGGAATACGAGATGGAAAAACACCCAACAACCTAATATTGTCGATTTTGGTCTTCAAATCGCCCAAAACCCAAGTGTTTTCTCTTCTACTCAATACCACCATAACCCAAAACTCAAACTAAAAACCAGATTTTTTAGTTAAGATTTAGTTTAACCTAATTATTTCTACTAATTACTATTATTAGTACTAATCATAAAATTAATCCTTAATCAGTCAAAGGGTAGATTAGCATTTAAAAAAATATTTTTTACTAAGGGATAGCCAAAGTGTGTCCGGGTGACCCTATTTTGTCAAAGTGGGGATGCAAATGAATTTTTCGGTAGGTCCAAAATTACGGTTCATTTATTTGACCTGCTACTTTATGTTCATCTTTTATGTTTTCCATTAGGGTAACATGGCAAGTGAGTACTAGGGAAAGGGGAAGTTTCTCAAAGTTTTCGCTTGCTCATCTCCTAACATCGTGAGTCAGTTATAATTTTAGGTACTCATATGGTCTGGCTATGTGATTGATTTATGTTCTAGCAGTTTCGTCATTCCTTTTGTTTATTAGTGGAACACATTGGCTTTAACTTTATCTTTCTCTCTGTACTTCCTTTTGCTTTGTAGTTGGACCTAGCTACGTGTTGGGGTGGAGGGATTGGGAAGTATATTTGTTTCTGCTTCATTTCCATAATTGTTGCAGTTGCGGAAGAGTTTCTCGAGGGTGGATAATATATGTAATTTGGCATTCTATAAATCATGAACGAAAGAACAAGCGAGGAAGGTATTGCATGTATAAGTTGGCTTTCATTCTATTTGCAGTGTTTTGTTTTTTCCACTATGGATTTTATGCTCACTTCAAAATTACTTTCCCATTTTTTTTTTTTGTTGTGAGTAATAATCTCATCTCACTATAGTAAAAGAAAGGATCTTTTTCACCGGTTGACAGTGAAAGGACTAAGTTACCCTTCATCTCTTATTTTTCCATTTCTTTTATTCCATATAAGAGGAGCAAACCATTTTCTCTTGCATATTTCTATTTCTTTTACCAAAACCGAATCTCATATTCCATTCCCATCTATCCGAAATTCTAAAACCAGAATCAAACACAAAATAAAACTCAAAAATCAATACTCCAATAGTATGTTTAAGAACAAACCAAATTCCGTGCCAATACTAGTAGTGATAATTCAGAGATGTAGTTGATAAATGTTCTAGGCTTTATTTAGGCTTTGATTTTGTACAAGCTAAATACCAACGGGGATAACGAACAAAAGACAACTGACTACCATGCACAAATCAACCTGAAAACGTGGTTTTTCTTAAGTAGACATCCCATAGGTTTTTGAAAATTCTGGATTGAATATAATTCAGCTGCTTTACCGTAATAGGGTGAACTGTCTTTGAATTGTTAATGAATTGTTGTTGAATTATTATATTTTATGAATGGAAGCTAAATCTTTGTTTAAGACGTTGCCTTGGGCTTATGATCGAGAGAGTGAAAGTGATGACCCCTCCCGATGACACTGTCACATGGTTTGGTTTGATATGTGATGCTTAATCATGTAAAGGAGGTCTAATTTACCAAGTCATAATTTGTATCTTTGCAAAGCTTTGCTATTATTTGATGTTTTTAACTATGTAGATACATTCCAGATAGAAGAAATAATCTTGCATGGGTTGATGCTCTACACAGTTTCAAGAGGACGGCACAACTATTATACTGCTTCTGGAAGTAGTGATGTTAGACGTATAAATACTTACCCAATATAAGTTGACAAAAAAATTCTAAGTTAAATACTTAGATCTGTTAAAGAACTATGTAGGTCCCGGCTATTCCAATATCGTTTTACTAATCCATGGTTTTGTTTTTGGTTATAGGAGTTATAACTTTAAAAATGGAAGAGGGGATAAAAAAGACTATCAGTAGAGAAGAAGCAATGGGCGAGTTCATCCAAGTGGTATCTATAAATTTTCATGAGTTGATGTTCTACACAGTTTCAAGAGGACGACACAACTATTAACTGAATTGGGTTAGTGTTTGTAAATCTAATATATACTGCTTCTGGTAGTAGTAATGTTAGACGTATAAACACTAACCCAATATCAGTTGAAAATAAATCTAAGTTAGGTACTTAGATCTGTTAAAAAACTGTGTAGGTCCCAGCTACTTTAATATCGTTTTACTAATCCATTGTTTTGGTTTTGGTTACAGGAGTTATAACTTTGAGGATGGAAGAGGGAATAAAAGGACTATCAGTAGAGAAGAAGCAATGGGCGAGCTCATCCAAGTGGTATCTATAAATTTTCTAAGGTTTTGCTTTACTTTTTCTCAAATTACAAGCTAAAAAAGATTGAGCGCCGGCCGATGGCAGTGTGAATTTCTTAATCTTTTTTACAACCCTAGGCAATGTGTAGCAGACAGAAAAGCTGAGGTTAAAACTGCTGATTTCAGGTGTCGGGCTTTAGATTTCAAGATGCGGATGTTGGAAGTGCACTGAATAACATAAGGGGTTGGTGTCTGTCTGAAAATTGACGCAAGGAACATCAGATATGGACCATGGGTTTGCTGGCATGTACAAAAGAAGTTTCTGCAGTCATTATGTACTTTCTGTATTGCCTTCGTTTTGGCCAGTTCTAATCGTGATTTGTTTACATTCAGCATCTTATGTAAGGCCTTTGCTTCAGCTTGCCCCAAGTGTATGGTTTTGTACTTTGCTCTGCCTCTCATTCATCTTCTTATCTTAGAGGACTTTCAACTTTAGCTTGCCTCAAGTGTATGGCTTTAGAATGCATGAGTTGCTTTCGGTCGACATGGTCAAGGGTAAACAGTCTGATAAGACAATAGAGGTAAACACATCGTTGTTAGAAAAACTATATGAGTATGTGTGCATATATAGCATGAAACCTCTTTGACTATGAGTTTTGTAGTTGTATGAGTTTTTATGAACGCTTTGGTATGAGCTTTATGAACGCTTTTGTATGAGCTTTATGAATGTAATTCTGGTGACTTAGTCTGAGTCTATATATGTGGCAGGTTTAATCATTGGTATTTTGATTACCTCTTGGCACAAGCAATGCAACGGAGCACGAGCGACAACAAAGAGAGCAACAAGAAAAACTGGAAATGAGTTTAGATTGGAGAGACAGCGACGAGAAGCAGAACAACGGAAACAAGAGAGTATTAGGAATACATGGAGCGCGTGTCAAGAGAAAAAATGGAGCAGGATCAGGTGAGCAACAAGTTTAGTGACCATGAAATACTCTGTTGATGTTGATGGAAATGTCTTTTTACGGATAATAATTCTGTTTTGTCAGATCAATGGCTGTGAAAAGACATCGCAACAGGAAGCATGAGTAATGCTGGACAAACACAGCGTTGCAAGAGACCCATTGGTAACACCAACATCGATGGTAAGTTACCAATTTCTACACATGAAATTCAATCTGTCTTTTGCTTCTTCTCTATTAGATATTTAATGGTGTAGTTAGATATGTATAAAGAAGATAATATGTAGACTCTTTGTAGTCGATGTTAGGCTACTGTTATGTGCGAATTCGTGTAGAATATTCTTAGAATGTACTACTAGGGAGTAGATGGATCGACACTGTAATCATTTGAAATATAAAATCAATCAACATAGTTTGGGTATCTGCTGTGTATTGTTTGTCTGCCATTTCTTGGCGTTGTTGTAGGTAGTGGCATGAGCACATTATTGAGAGAAGAACTCAGTTACAGTACAAGAGAAATGCAGATTGAGTATGAAGGTTTGAGAAGCAACCTCAATGAAGAACAGACCCGGGTATATTTCAAGATGTTATGATCAGTTGACAGTAACACTGGGGGTTTATTCTTTGTGTATGGTAGTGGTGGTACTGGAAAACGTATTTGAGGACGATTATCACAGCTCTGCGTGCACAATCGGAAGCCGTGTTGGAGGTGGCGTCTTCAGGAATAGCATCCCTTTTACTACCAGGAGGTCGAACGGCACATTCACGATTCAAAATACCGTTTTTAAGTTATATGAGAACTGAACTTGCAGTGTCACCTAGAGGTCTGATTTGCCCCGACTAATATGTCAGGCAGATGATCAACAGGCATGCACTTGAAACCCTAGAATTGGAAAGAACTGTGGCCGATCTAATGAAGAAAGATAAAACGGATTCAACATAGCAGATATTTGGAGGAAAGACTCTTAGCAAATATCTGCAAATATCTAAAAATGAAGATTTTGCGCAGTGGGTTTTAGAAGTCGGAGATGGAAAAATCCCCAACATAGACCACATATGGTGGATGAATTTATTTGCCTATTCAATTTCTTATTTTGACTTCCGCCAATATAATTCAAAAAATCACAGGCTTGCTAACAAATCACAGGTCCATATCCAGCATCCCTATATGAGTTCACTTGGAGGAGGATCGTGAAAAAGATGTTATGCTTCTTTTTTGTCTTTGCTGCTTTATGGTACTGGATGCATAAGTGACTAATGCGATGATTATTGATCTCGAAGGTAACATATATGAACTTATCTCATGCTTTTTTGAATCACTTTTTGGAATACGATCTCAGGTGATGCTGTATACAAGATGTAGAGGAAGGCAAGGCTGTTCACCGAATTGGATTAGTATTTATACATCTAATTTACACTGCTCTTGGCAGGGGTAGTTTTAGGTGTATAAATACTAACACAATATGAGTTAAAAACAACCAACAATATCAGTTAAAAACAAGCAATTATCTTTTTGTCGTGGGTTTTGTAGGTTGTACTACTGAGATACTAGCATATAAAATATTATTCCCACAACATGTCTCATAATTATTCATATGCAACTCCTTTCACCTTACTGTCACTGGTATTAGGAATGTTGGATCTGTACTGTATGGGAAGACTGTGTTTAATTTCATTAAGTAGTATTTCTTTAATTCATATATTTCTTACACTTTGGAAGCAAGAGAATCATTCGGTATCACAGGATAATGCGCTCATGTCAATCGATGTGTCCCCAACAGCATCACCACTGGATTAATGTCAAATAATTGCAATCATTTGATAGGTTAAGGACAATGGAACATATAGGTGTGCAGGAACCCGTCATTTGCTCATGTATTTATGGTATGGTGAAGTTGCCAAAAAAGGTTTGTATGTAGGGTACGGCCAAACTATCCTTCTTCTCTTGTCTCAAGGTTCGTTTATTTTTTTGGTTGACTGGAATATTTTCTTATTGGGTACGACTAAGTCTCATAAGTCTGTAAACCTTTAGATGGCTTTGCTACTAGATGTGCTAAGTTTGCATTTTTGTTCTTTTGTTTTGTTTGGGACTAACGTAGTAACTGGGTGAACTTTGCTGTTGCAGTGAGCCCCAAGTGGTCTCAATTTCCAAGGACAATTGGTGGATCTTTATACTCAGTTGGCACAAGGGGGAGAAAAGTGGGTGGAATTGCCAGTTCATAAGAACTCTTCCTGATGCTGAGGTGAGTGATCTCTGTGTTTTTCTAAGACTAACTAAACACGCTACTATGATGAGACTAATTAAACACGTTACTATGCGGTTGTTCTTCAAGGCTGGGGCCGTAGGTCCCGGATACTATGATCCGACTAATTGAACACTCTAAACTCTAAACGTTGAGTATGTTCCGACAACCTTCTGAAAGTTCAATTTGTGAGAATTAATTTAGGGTTTTTGTGATTTTGATTTTTAGTGCTACCAACAAATTATGACGGTGAATTCGAACCTTCAAAAATCAGCAACCCCGATAATTAGCATGGGGTTGAACTGATAATTGAATTACTATTTATTTGATGTGAATGCTATTTCTGAACTGCGATGAGATTTAGTAGATGGTCATTATGGGTTTACGTGGAAGAAACTAAAGGGAGGCAGTGTTGATCCGGCATCTGCCTTTTCTTCCGTTTGATGAAATTCCATGCTGAGTTACTCTATTGAATACGATACGGCCATCTGCTGATTTATTGCTGCGAATTGCAGGGGTTTGATGATATTCCATCGACAACCAAAATGCCATTAGAGTATTATGATGATGTAGCCACGCAAGCCATTGACTTATCAGGTTTGACTCATTCACATCTACTGTGGCATCATATATTTTGGTTTTAAATAGTTATACTTACAATGAAAACGTAATGTGTGGATATTCAGTTTAGTGGCATCATATATTTTGGTTTTAAATAGTTATACTTGCAATGAAAACGTAGTGTGTGGATATTCAGTTTAGTATCACAAAATTTGAAGTAACAGTTTGTGTTGAATTTGATTACACCGATCGTTTTTTTTTACCAGGTTTATCGGAGGTTCAGAATCATAAAGATGCAAGAGATACGAACAAAGAGATGATGATGGAGAGGCGCAGAAGGAGGATAAGGTAAGCAATAGAAACCATAGCGCTGTACAGTTGATATTTTTTTAAATCTCCGTTAAATAATTGTTTGATTTATTGATTGAGGTTTGTTTAGCAAATGAGGGGAAAGAGTGAGATTGTGTCGCTTCTTTGTTTTGTGGATGAAAAGAAGAACCACACAATGACACAAATATAAGATGGGTATTTCCCAAATTTTAACATTGTGCAGGGTGAGATTGAGCAATTCGTTGAAGAGAAGCCCAAAATTTGGGAAGTGTTGCCGCGGATGAAAGGTACATAGATTAATACCAGATCTGATTCGGTTGCCAAATCAGCTGCGAAGTTAAGGCTTTCTTTCCTTCTCGGGATATATTCTGATTGAATCAGTGATATTTTGTTATCCAGTACAGAAACTAAATCAAAATCAGTTGCGAATTTCATACCTATATATTTTGTGTGTG
>JAJJMA010189385.1:12175-25552 GCA_023529015.1 Papaver nudicaule | reverse complement strand
ATTTGTCTACCTCAATCTTATTGCAACACATATATCTTTCCATTACCTCGGTAGTGATGCAAAGTTATGTCTATTACAAAAGTTAAGATTTTTCTTATGATCAACAAACTTTTGATTGTATGATTTTTAAGGTTTTCACAAACTCGGAATCATATACTATTTTCCAAAAACCTGGCTAAGGGAAAGAAATTATAAACAAAGGTATACTAAATAACATTAAATTGTTTTGTCCATGTTAGGCTTTGTAAGTTGTTCTTTATTGAATAACACTACATGGGGGAGAGTTCTTAACTGAGCTTGCGCTTAATAACAAATCTTTTTTGGGAGCGTGGATGTGGAATATTAGGAGAAAAGTGTGTCTATATTTCTCCAAAGATGAATCAACTTAGAGATCATCGTCCTGGTTTCCTAGTTATGTCATCTTAAACTTGGTATGCGAGTACTTAGCTTAACCTATTCCACAGGTTTATGAAACCCTAGTCTCAAACTACTTTGTCATATTTTTGTGACAAATTGGGGGAGAATACATATGGTTCTTTTTCTTGTGGTTCATAACCATAGGGGGAGAACATCATGTGCTTACTTGCTGTACTTTTTCAAAGTATCAAGTAAGGGCGAGTAATTAAAGTTAAGAAGAAGCTTCGTATCAGGTATGAGTAGAATCACTTTAAAAGTTTTGATAAGCTTGAGCGTATCTCTACTAAAGTAGCCGACTATTTCGAAAGATAGAATTAGTAGAATAGAAGAATTTCCATAAAATTCATAACTCATACTAACCTTTTGTCGATGAAGAATAATTGATGTCTTCTTTGTCTTCACAGTCTTCGTCTTCAAGGTCTCTACTACTTTGTCTATATCCCAATTCCGAAATCTAAACTCTAGTAGGCTAATTCAAGATTGAGTTTTGACACCTAAAACTGACAACTAGCTTGACATACCAACGCTAGTGGGTTTGACCGGACAATGCCTTAACAGGGGCAACTTAGTACGATGTAACGCGATACACCTGACAAACATGCACTAGACAGAAGAGGCGAAGCCTATCAGAGGCCAACAACACCGATGTACGAAGAAAAACTGCCTCCCAAAGGATGTGTCGAGCAGAGATTGGTTACGGAAAGCGGTGACCGAGGTTGGATGATCTGTCCCAAGGGCATTATAAGATCGAAGCTCCCTAGGATAGCAAAGAGCATCCTCAAGTATAAGGTGGAGTAAAGGGATTGGTTTGAATAAACATCAAGGATACTTAGTTATAAAGCAAGGAGCCAAGGATTGCTATGACGACACATGGCACAAAACAACTTATTATGCTAGAACGACTAACACTACAATAGAACCAAGGATGCTTAGTTATTAAGCTAAGGGGAAAATGGTAATATTTATGTAACACTTCCCTATATAAGGAAGGATTTCTAGATTTAGAAGGAGGCTGGTCTGCTAAAACTAAGATCGATGTCTCTCTCTTCTTTCTCTCAACTTACTCTCAGAACTCCAGTTCTTCTGTAATGAAGTTCTAGCATTGCTTTGTAACTAAGGTCACTAATGGAGTTTTCCCCAAGTATCCCTTGGTGTAGATATGAACGAAGTATCAATCACCTTAAGCTTAATATGTCATGTTCTTTATCGCTCTTTTAAGATTCATATGCTTTTATTTACTTATTTATTATAACTCAGTAATCTTCTTTTGTTATCTTATATATTCTCAACGTTGCTGTATCTTATAACTGGGCTATCAATGTTAATGAAGCCATCTCTGTTAACTAAGGTATCCCTGGTAACTTAGTTATCTTTGTCAACTAAGGTATCCCTGGTAACTTAGTTACCTCTGTTAACTAAGGTATCCCTGTCAACTTAGTTATTTGTTTTCAACTTTATGTTTTGTTAGTTCAGTTGTTCTACCCACGAGGGTATCCTAGCTAACATAGCACGAAGTTCTTGATGAGTATCAAATCTACCTAGGTAGATCTTATTGACGTATGCTATGGGAAAATTAGTAGCAACGCGGAGAATCATACACGGTACTTTCAATGATATATCTTTTTGTATGATTCAGAATGTCATTTGAACCTACGTGTTCACTTAAGATTAACACACAAGGCTTGTCCACGTTTGCGATGATACGTTTATGCGGAACGTTGAGCCACGTTGCACCATATCCTACTTCCACCTAGGATCGTTCTGGCTCGTCCAGCAAAGCCTTGGAAGTGATGTCGACATTATCAAATATGATGACGACATTTGGAAGTAATAATACCTTAAGAATATTTTCGAAACTAAATGACACGTTTTCGAAATGAGCTCTATTCCAGGGAGTATATTTGGCAAGTACTATATTTCTTTAAATGCTTTGAATGCTTTTGCCAAACATTTATTGAAATATCTTTTTCATTAATGTAAAATGCTAAAGTATTAGATCTCATTAAATGCCACGAGTCTATGTGAGGTATTTCGGATTATATATGGAAAACTGCTTTAATAAATTTCCGAAATTAAGTTAGCCTCATTTCAAAGCTAACCCTTAGTCAATATAAATAGGAGTTGCTTCTCTCCTAAAAGCTTTGTCCCTCTACCAAGTTTCATTCTTCGGAAAAGTAAGCTTGCGTTATTCGCTTTTGCTTTTCTTACGTTAGAACTCTGTTCTTCGTGGATTAGCGTAAAGTCTTCTCTTGGGATCGAGAAGCCTAGAAGTACCATTTACGGGAAACTACTTTATGTTTACTAGTCTTATTTGTATTGTACTTGTGTTCTGTTCTATCATGTCTATCAAACCTTGTGAACTTGTTTATTGCATGGTCCTTCTCTTCTGCTATAAGGCCACTCAAGATCGTTGTGATTAGAACATTATCGTATCTATTAACTTGGATTTGTCAGCAAGCCGCTTTCGGTTTGTGTGCCTAAACTATAGATATTTTTGTGGAATCAAGATTGTTGTTATTGGATTTGTTTTTGCAGGTACACGGTTGTTAAACGGTCATATCATTTTGTACTGCATCCATTTATTGCTTGATTCCAACTGGGACGACAAGGTTTCTCTTTCGGGAGTTTTGGTTTCGAAACCTTGTTTGATATCTCGAGGGGTTTATTACCAAGTAAACTTAAATAGCCTCGGTTTTGGTGTAAAAATACTTCGGTGAAATATCTGTCAAGTTACCAAGGATATCATCTAGCGATTTGACCTGCCGTTATTTGGTTGTTGTCCGTAAAGGTTGTAATCGTCCGATTGGAGGTCGGGTAGCGATAGTCTTCACGACGGGCTGTGGAACAACTCTTAGGCAAGACAGGAAAGGACGTCTGTTTGTTTAAGGGAGTACATGTGCGTGACCACCTTGTTGTGGTTGGAGGCGTAGCAACACTGAGGGGAAATATTTGTGACTAATAGTCATATTAGGGTCATATTGTCTGCACCAGCTAGTCCGAAGTCTGAGAATATGTGTGTTGGCGGCTTAATTCTTAAGGGTATTCAAACTGGACGAGGTCCCGGGGTTTTTCTACGAGTTTGTAGTTTCCTCGTTAACAAAATATTGTGTGTGTTTCGATTTTTGCACTGTTCAGTTATTTACTGCAAACAATAATTTATATAGTTTATTCCGCAAAAGAAGAGATTTTGTGGTGTACTTAGTACCCTCGTCTTTTCACTATATCCATCTTCAACATGTACCTGTAAAATTCATTATTGTGTACCATTGTTGAAGGCAATTATCAATAAATCACTTACTTCCCCTAGATGTAAGCTTGGATATCAGTCCATGAGTTAATTGATTTGAGTATCTTACTCCCCTTTGATCAGAGCTTCAATCTTATTTGTCATTACAACACATAACGACGTTTTTCTTATGACGAAGTCATAATACTTCTCCCCATTGCTAAAAGCATGATAAAATGATAGTTCAAGCTATTAATATTTCTCCCCCTTTTTGTCACATAAATTGACAAAGGATCAATGGAATATGAATAGAGTATATGTCATCCGAGTTTAAATTACTCGATCCAACCTGTAAGATATGAAGTTTCATCAAGAGAACATACAATCATTTTAACAAAACAAAAATGTTTTTCTAGGAAGAATTGATTGGGAGTCAATCCATCTTACATTTTGATTATAATAGACAAAATGTCCATTAAATATCAGAAAATCAAAGTGAATTCGATTACCATAGGGTTTCAACAAGTGAAATTGATGAGTTATCAATACACTTGTTAGGGGACCGATATATATATATTTATTCCCTTTGTCTTTCAATAAGTGAAATTGATTAGAAATCAATACACTTGTTAGGGGACTGATTTGTATCAATCACCTTAGAATTTCAACAAGCAAAATTGATCAGAAATCAATACAATTGTTAGGGGAGCGAAATATATCAATCACCTTGGTATTTCAACATGTGAAATTGATCAGAAATCAATATACTTGTTAGGGGACCGATATACATCAATCACCTATGTATTTCCGCAAGTGAAATTGATCAGAGATCAATACGTACACTTGTTAGAAAAAACAAAATAAACCAATTACCTCAATTTGACATTAAAGAGATGTTATCTTCTTCAATGTCAAAGTTGATCCGAAAATCAATTACCTTGAATCGACAAGCAAAAATGCTTATCAGGAGAAAATATAATTCCCTTCATTTTCCACAACCACTCTCCCCAGAAAGATTTGGAAGTTCAACGCAAGTTCAAAGTGAACTCTCCCTCAATGGTTGTGATTTTTTAATATTTCTCGAAATAAACTGACTAAAATCACTGGTTCATATACACATACTAAAACCCCTGTCATATGACATAAAGGAATCAAATAGCATTTTGTCTCGTGCATGAACGAATATCCTCCTTACAAAGTCAATTTCTTCATTACCAATCAAGGTTTTGAAGGAGGAGACTTTCTCTTTGATGTTAATCATATTTACATAGGAAACAGGAACCACATCGGGATAGTAGTAGTCGTTTTTTGAGAATAAATTTTCGAATCCACAGTTTTGAACAAACTTGACATGTTCGGTTTCAGAGACATTAGGAATAAACTTCTTATCCTCAAGGAATTTTGAATCACAGAACTAAAGATATTTTTTGTGACATTCGTTATCCCAAAAACTTGTGAACTCATGGGCATCCTCCAGATAAGAGGGAATCTCAATGTTTTCGACCCGTCACTTAAATAACGGTCCTGCAATGATATTAGGATATCATCTCAAAGATGCGACCAATATTTGGAGGGAGAAGCATCCCCTGGTTTACTCCTTTTTGAAAGTCTTTTTTTTTAGGGCATTTTGAGAAAAAGAGAGAGTTTGACGGATCGAAGCCTTGAGTTAAAGGGAATCGATACAACATCTTATATAGGGTGTGACCGAAAATCCTAAAATAGATGTTTCCAACTTGTTAAGGAAATCGAACCTGGACGGTAATCCTTTCAAATTTCAGGATAATTGTTCAAGTTTCCAAATATGGAAAAATACTCATAAAGATAGTACAACGCTCCTCTTTAATTATACAATGCACATTTATGCAAGATTTATTCTGTAAAAGTCTTTAAACTTACATTCTATTTTTGCATTGGTCAAAATAATTGCATTATGAAAAATATGGATATGATCATGAGGGCGTATCCCTTGACATGCTAAATTTCAACAAGATCTAATATTTTCTCGTGATAGTTGGATTTTTCAAGATTAAGTACAAATTTCGAGTCGACCCATGACTTACTAAATGTTTTTCTTTATGTTTCTGGTCAAATCTCTCTCCTAGTCTCCTTATTTCTCGTCTATCATCTTCAACAATATTTTTCTTTCTCTTCCTTAGTTGCAGAGCATTGGAGATAGTTAACATTTTTGGATCTTAATTAACGATTATCACAGTTTCTTATATAATCTCCCAAACGAAAAATGACTTTATTTTTTACAGGAAGAAATTTGGTTAGTATTAAACAAGGGCCAAAAAATTAGATTAGTTCTTTAGGTTCAGGTACATTCATCAACGAAAGAAAAATCTTAACATGATATGACTTTTTATGAATGAAACCGAAGAAACAATTGTCATGAATGGTAAATAAATTGGATTCTTAATTTATGAAAAGATTGTCTAATTGATTTACTTAAAGAATTAAAAAAACCAAAAATTAATTCATGAAGAACTCCAAGAGATTTGTTTTTTCAAGATCCATTTATAGTCTTCAGCACAACGGATTTTAGAATATGATGGTTTTTTTCTTAAACTTTTGATCTTCATGGCACCTTTTCCCCTAATTTTAACATTTTGCCACGTTTTTGTCAACTTTTTTATAGAAAGGAATCTGTAAGTGAACTCAAATAACCAACTATCGATTTATAAATCTTCTAATTCATGGAAGATATAAAGTTTATCAGTTTATGTTTTTATAGAAAGGGTTTTCGTTTTTTTTTTTTTTTTTAAAGGATTACGTTTTGTTATTGTTCATCACTTCATTGGATTTATCAAGACACAAGTTATCTCAGAGAGGAGGAGAACTGGAGAAGGAAACATGGAAGGAGGAGAGAGGATTGACTTGGATCACAGGTCGACCCACAAATTTTAGTCTAACTTGATTAAATCTTGGACATTAATTTCGTAAAATCCAACGGTTATAAGAAAGTGTTAGATCTTGTTAAAAGAAGCTGTTAGCATGTCAAGGGTCTCTATGATCATAATGTATTTATTTAATGCTCATAAAAGATATATTATTTAATGATCAAGTGATGTTTTCTTTTCTCTTTTCATATAATTACCGGTCTTTGTTACTTCATATGGAGAGAAGATGCGAGCTTGAGTAAATGAGTGACTATTATTACTGCAAGCTATTTCACACAAATGAGTTGTGTTGAGATTCTAAAAATGTTATCAGAAATCCTTAAGTGTAGTTATTGCCGTTGATGGTAAAATTATAACATGAAGCTAGTCCATGCTTTAGATGTAAAAAGTAGTGAGTTATGCAATTAGTTATTGCCGTTAATGCTATTATGTTACAGTAGTGACTAAGCGAAAAAACAATTATCATATTAACTATACTATAGGTATGGCAGGAATTAAAAAATCCGGTGTTTCTTCTGTTTACTATACTTGACAGATTCCTACCACCACCACCCCAACCACCTTTGGGCCTCTGATTCCATTAACCATTAATGCAATCCCAAACGGGGCTATAAATGTAAGATAACAACTGATATGAAAGCATCTCATCACCCATAAAACGAAGAGATAATTTTTCATACTAGTAACCATTATTCGGAACACAAAGAACATTTCTTAACTCTTAACAACAACTACTCCATTTCATTGATAATGATGCTAATTCCCATTGCAACATAATTAAGAAGCTAATGCTTTATCACACACAAGAGAAAGAAAAGAAATCACACATAAGAAGCTATAATGCTTCGCTTCTTCACCAAAAGAAAAAAAAGAGCAACAAACACACCACCAAGCAATTACCCATCGTCGATTATAAACACCGCCACCTGATCAGCATCATCACCAAGACATTCTAAACATTATCCACACCATCTCCTCCTCCACCACCAACAACTCCCTGCCCTGCGTCTTTTTCAGCCTCCCTTCCTTTTTTTTTCTTCTCCTTCTCCACTAGTCCCTTCATGTGGCGAGTGTGCTTACTCTCAACCCTAGAATGAACTTTTTTATTTTGTTCTGCCTTTCTATCCATCTTGATCTCTCTAATTTCAGAAGAAAAAAAACCTCTTTGTTTATCTCTAGTTTCACGAAAAAAAAAACCTATTTGTTTATCTTTCTTTTCTTGATCATTCTGATGGTTTATATAGAAAACTTGGGTAACCGGGTATATTATAGGTTGGGCCTTGTAAACAGTTTTACATGCTAGGCCTAGTTAAATTTACCATGATGCTATATTACAGAGAGCAGTTGAATATATGACCCACAAACGTATTTTGCATTCACTTTGTAACCCGTGACCAAATGTACAGCTGAACTCAGTCAGTCCAACTACTGCAAGTGTGCATGCATTTTCTAGTTTTCAAGCCATCACGATTACTGAACCGCTAATGCATAGTGCATGCTAACACCATTCGCTATATATTATGGTATTGCAGTATAGTTCAACTTCTCTTCCCTGGCAATGCGAGCACAGTCAAGGGATCCGTCCTCTATGATCATAATGTATTATTTAATGCTCATAAAGATATATTTCTCAATCTATCACAAGATTCAGAAAAGTTGTTATGAGGTATATGCATTAGACCAGCGTGCATGTTTTTTAAGAGGGAACTCAACCGGTTTTTCAGCGTGCCTGTTATTGGTACTCATCTTTATCAATCATGCTAAAAACGATGAAATTCAGTGTTACCCATGCCGTAACGACACAAAATTAATAGTGTTTACCATTCCTCACCAACATCCACAACAACAAAAACCACCCACTACTACTACTTCTTCCACCAAAAATAAACGTTACCCCCTCCACCACCCACTAACAACCACCACTGTTTCCACCGTTATTGACCAACACCACCACAATCGCCACCAATGTGTATTGATATAATTCTTATCAAAATTATAATCTAATGTAAACAATATTTATTAGATTAATTAATAAAACTTTTATAGTGGTTAATTAATGAATTATTGATTGATAACATGATTTTTAATGGACAACCATGGAGTGTGTCGATAACCATTTGAGGGGTTTAATGAGAGATGAGGGTATTATAGAAGATATATAAACAAAACCGAAAACCCTATAATCCCATTTCCTTCGCAGGTGCAGTTTTCTTTTTTTCCTCCCCCTCCTTTCAACACCAGATCCCTGTATCATCATAATCTCATTAGCCATGCCTTTCACGGGGAGTAAACATAAGGTTTTTAGGATATACGGTACTAAGTCTACCGAGGTTCCAAGTAGTCATATTGTCCCAGACTGTAAGCTCTTCAAACTTCTCATTTCATTTCTAATTTAGATTATATTTATTTTATTTATTTATATATATATATATATATTTGTAGATTCGATGGGTAAGCCAACTCGTCAACAAGTTTCTTCTGAATCTGTTTGTGGAAGAGTTCCTCGTGTCCTAGGTGGTTTCGGTGCAAAAAGAACATCGAAGGTTTGCATTTATTTATATTTAGCTTTCGTTTTTTGGTTAGGGTTTTAGTTTCCTTTAAGAATTGTATGTTGGCTGTAAAGATCTGATTCTTTTGTCTTCTTGTCTCTCTGTAATAAGAATACGTAAATGACTTTGTGGTTCAATCAGATTATTTATGTAGTTTGTTTTTGCCCTCCAAACTTTTGTGGGTGTGGATCATTGAATAGGTTCCGTATTGTTAAGGTTGATCTCCCTTCTTGTTCAAATGATAATCAGGGTTTATTTGTTAAATTCTGTGGTATCTTGTTGGTTCACTCTTGTGAACAATAACTTAAGATAACAATAATTATCAATAATTATCACTCTTGTTGGTTTATTTTCCAAATAATTATATGTTGTTCTCACTCAATAATTATCAGTCTTTGTTACTTCATATAGAGAGAAGATGTGAGCTTAAGTAAATGAGTGAAAGCCTACTCGTCAACGAATCTCACCTGCATCCGTCTGTGGTCAATTTCCTGGTGTCCCTAGTGCGTTCGGTCCAAAGAAAACTTCGAAGGTTTGCATCCTGGATTTTTGTTTGTACGTTTTGGGAATATGTTGGTTAGGGTTTTAGTTTCGCTGTTTGTACGTTTAAGTTTTTTGGGAATATGTTGGTTAGGGTTTTAGTTTCCTTTAAGGATCTGATTTTTTTGTCGTTTTTTAATAAGAATACATAATTGGATTTGTGGTTCTATTAGATTTGTTTATTTTAATCTTTATGCCTTAATAGATTATTTATGTAGTTGTTTTTGTCCTCCAAACTTTTGTGGGTGTTGGTGATGGTACTATCATTAATTTCATTATTTGTTTCCTGATGTCATTGAATTAGTTTGGGTATTGTTGAGGTTGTTCTCCCTGCATGTTCAAATGATACCTAGGGTTTATTTGTTATAACCTCTGTGGTGCTTTGTTGGTTCACTGTCAATCAGGGTTTCTTTTGTGAATTCTGTTTCCACACAACTGTAATTGAAGTTGCAACTGTACAGAAGATTGTGTGAAGTTGTATTATTCTTGGCTTTTGAAACTTGTGATTTTTTGTTATTAAGATTTGCTTGTGTTGTTATTGATTGACAGGTTGTTGAAGGTTCAACCTCCAAGACTGGCAAGTACGGTCACGCCAAGTGTCACTTTGTCGCAATTGATATTTTCAATGGCAAGAAGCTTGAAGATATTGTGCCATCTTCCCACAATTGTGATGTATGAGCTGCATTTTACACTTTTCTGCAATTTTAGTTCTATCATAATCTATTCAAAGATACTAACCAAGTATTTCCACATGTAATGCAGATTCCATATGTTAACCGTACTGATTACCAGTTGATTGATACCTCTGAGGATGGATTTGTGAGTCTCCTCACTGATAATGGAGGCACCAAGGATGATCTTAAGCTACCCACTGCCGATGTTGTTCTCACCCAGGTTTGTATTTGCCACTTACTATTATTCTTAAGTTATTGTTATCTAAAGATTGTTTTGTCAAATGTCATCATCTATTGATCGCTGGCCCATGTTACACTCTCAATGCACTCGTGTTCTTCTATCTTCTCTATCTGTTTTAATTTTCAATCAACTTGGATGTTCTATAACTGCCAATGTTAATTGTGTATATATCTTTTTAAAAATTGGATATCTTACCTGTTAGGTTCGACAGATTTTAGCTTTAGATAATGTTGTTTCAGTGCAACAAATGATTTTGCATGGTTCCTTGGTTTCTTTGTTAGACCTATAGATATTTATTTTTGTTGCTTGAAATTGATACAGATCAAAGATGGTTTTGCTGATGGAAAAGACCTTGTGTTGTCTGTTATGTCTGCCACGGGAGAGGAGCGGATCTGTGGTCCCAAGGATGATCTGATGCTACCCACTGACGATGTTGTTCTCACCTAGATTTGTATTTGCCGAATTCTGTTATTCTTAAGTTATCGTTATCTAAAGATTGTTTTGCCAAATGTCATTATCTGTTATCATTGACCTAAGTTTCACTCTTGTGGTAGTATTTCAATCAACTTGGATGTTCCATAACAGTGGATATATTAGCTATTAGGTTCGCCCGATTTGTGTTAGCTTTAGATAATGTTGTTTCTGTGCAGTAGATTTTGTATAGTTTCTTACTTATTCTTCGTTTAAATCGATAGATTTTTATTTTTGTTACTTGATATTGATACAGATCAAAGATGGTTTTGAGGGAAAGGACCTTGTGTTGCCTGTTATATCTGCCATGGGAGAGGAGCAGATCTGTACTGTCAAGGATATTACTGGATCCAAATAGAGGATGTTGTAGTCTTTGTTACTTCATATGGAGAGAAGATGTGAGCTTAAGTAAATGAGTGACTATTATTACTGCAATCTTTCTGTTTTAGGCAGGCAAGACCATATAAGTTTTAGTTTTTAAAGGGATGTTTTCTTTTCTTTTATCTTAATTTTGGTGGGTGACTATTATTATTGCTAGCTTTCTGTTTTAGGCAGGCAAGACCATATAAGTTTTAGTTTTTAAAGGGATGTTTTCTTTTCTTTTTTCTTAATTTTGGTGAGTGGACTACTATTACTGCTAGCTTTCTGTTTTAGGCAGGCAAGATCATATAATTATTCGTTTGTCAAACGGATGATTTCTTTTATCTTCTCATATAATTATCAGTCTTTGTTACTTCATATGGAGAGAAGATGTGAGCTTGCGTAAATGAGTGACTATTATTACTGCAAGCTATTACACACAAATGAGTTGTGTTGAGATTCTAAAATTGTTATCAGAAATTCTTGAGTGTAGTTATTGCCGTTGATGGTAAAATTATAGCATGGAGCCAGCGCATGCTTTAGATGTAAAAACAATCATAAGTAGCCGAAGCTTCTAAAAAATAACAATTAGTTCGGATAATGACCCTTATACTGACAAGCCTAATCCGTTGGACACCCCTGCCACACAAAATGCATGCAATTAAGATTCCTGGGAAATATCTCATTTGGATTTTGTAAATAAGTTAGACTAAAATATTTGATTATTGTTTCTCAGAACATTAAAATTTAAAAGAGGCATTTGTTTGACCTGTACAAACATACTCGTCAATGGCATCCATTGGAGCCCCATAACGTAATATTTGTAGTGGTGCAATGACTTTTTCTCAAACTAAGGTTGGATGACAAACCTCAACAATATTCCTTTTAAGTCAAGTTATGGTCCATGCATAATCGACGCTGAAAATCTTCATCTATATAAACACACCCAGGATCCAAATAATCACTCATCATCTTCTCGTGGTAGAAATGTCGCTTTCACTATTTTCGTCTGAAAACTTATTTTTTTGGTTTAAAAGGTTTAGATATCATTCATGTATGTAACTGCAACATAGTGTTTCAACGCCTTTCAACCTCATTCGACTCTTCATCTAATTGTCGCATAATTTTCAAATATTTTTTCACTCTTCATTATACCCATTGATTATTTCCTTTTCCATTTTTTCCTTGGAAAAATCGTAATCAGAACAAAAATTAAATTTACTGAAAATTAAGATAAAACTATTTTGTGATTTGAGGAAGTAAAACAATGGATAATTTATACAAACGGAAAAAAATACGTCCGTTAAAGATAAACAGTCGTTGGCTACTGTCGAGCGACCGTTGTTGTCGAGCGACACAACGTCAGTCGTACATGTATTGTCGAGCGACATTAGTCGTACATGTCTTTGAGTTCTTTTTCCCACAAAGACAAACACGATTTACCCATCCACCTGGCCTTGCAGAATTTTTGATTTGCAAATTTCAGTAATGCCCTTGTGGATACGAAAACTCTAGAGGTAGAGCGGAATTTTGTAAAGAATTTGTAGAGATGTGAGAGAGGGAGATAGAAATTGTGAAAGAGTCAAAAAAGATGGGATCTACTTTAATCTAATGGTGGACCCCCTGCATATCTGATGGTGGTGGGTGGTGCCACCTCCCTCTCTACAAAATCTTTACCCTAAAATGCTCTACACCAAGGGGCTCCGTTGTGGATATATGGATACAACAGGACTAGGCTGGTGCGGTGGGTCAGCCCAGGAGCAACTCTTTTACTCATTGAAAAGACTACAGTCTAGTAGTCTGTCTGGGAGACACTGAGTTAGTTACTTTCACAGTTTTGTTCAATTTATAAGGTTAGGGTTCATACTGTGCCCAGAAATAAAATGGAGGGTTCATCTTCATCTGCATCATTCAATCCTAATAAGAGACCCTTTGATCATTCTTCATCACCCCTTACAGAATCAAATAAAAGACCTCCTCCTTTTTTCAAGGCACCACC